>RCUC01122804.1:0-22626 GCA_003697995.1 Taxidea taxus jeffersonii
ACATGGTACATCTAAAAATGGTTGTGATCATAAATTCTTGTGATGGGCATTTTACCACAATTAAATATGTGTTTTTTGTTTGTTTTTTTTGCTTAGGATTTTCTACCCACGCACATTCCATTAGGCAGTAACCTAGCAGCAGCAGCCAGGTAAAGGTCAGACAACTCTTATCTCATACCTAGCCAACTCCAGAATCTCAAGAGGATACTCCCATCACATTCCCAGAAAACAGATGTTTACCAAAAGGCAATAATAATGAGAAGTTATGTCCAATAACCCACTGAAACAAAGGAGCAGTCTCGGGCGGTCGTGGAGGACAAATAATTCCACCATTCTCAGGATATGAAATACCTTTATGTACTTTTCTGCTTTCTAAACAGAAGAGTGAATTCAAGCTACATGTCTAGGTACCACAAGTCTAACTAAATGTTGCCTGCTTCACCATTTCTCAGCAGCAGTCATAGAGTAAGATAGAGTAATCTACAGCTCACTGACTTCCTATAAAATTGTCAAATAATTTTGAATGTGTTGGTTGTGCTTGGACACATTTCCTCCAGAAGGAATAGACCTCTCTTAAAGGTCTAAAAGTGTAGATCTAGATTTTGGGGGAATTTTCATTGTGTCCCACCATAATTTTTCCACCCCCATCTGATTCTCCAGTTGAATCTAATCACTACTGCCCATGCTTTTATCTAATGAGCCTTCAATTTTCATGTGCTTTTCTAAGCGCTATTTTCCCACTGTTGGCAGGAATTTGTACATCTTTGGAGGTCAAATTGACAACTGTACCAACACTTACTATGTAGATGTCCTTTGACCCAGCAATTTCACTTTAAGGAATTTAGTCTATAGAAACAAAGATGTATGTGCAAGGACTCTGTCCTTTGCATTCATAGTAGTTTAGCATAAAAGCAAAATTACAAGTTGTGATCTATCTCTCATAGCAGCCCACGAGTTCCAAGTTGGTAGTGGCCATGGCTCTTTTTTTCCACCAGTGTATTACCAGCACTTCTCAGTAAACATCCCATGGCTATTTAAAACAAGGGAGATCTATGCACTCAGTTTTGGAAACATGGCCAAATAAAAAAGCAAATGTGCATTGGTACATATAACACAATCCTATTTGGGGAAATTCAGGACACAGACAGAAAGATAATCCAGAGGAACATACCTAACAAATTGTAGGAATATACCTACAATTATAGGGTACATTCAGTTCTTTTTACACCATGAATTCCCAAGATTAAAATTTGTAAGTTACATTTGGAAGAGGAAAAATAAGATTAAAGTTAAGGGGAAAATTGGCTAGTTGCAATAAAAATATAAAAAAGAGAACATGTACCTTTATTCAGAGCAATAACAACAAACTAGCCTGCTCAAACCAGACACTCAATGCTGAATACACATTTACATCACTAGTTCCCAGGCTGTGGCCAGTGTCACCATTTGATAGTGTCTGCCAACCAATAAGAAGTATGCAGGGCAGGCTAAACACTGTTAGAAGGACACAATCATGACGGCTTCCGGGTGCCCAGTGGTGTACTGTTTCCATGGCAGGTGGGCATCACTATCTGCAAATGAACTGCCAATCTCACTGTGAGCTGATAATGATGCTGCTGCCACCAACTGCCTGCCATATGTTTTCTCTACCTGTCACGTAACAAGGAACTGCATTTTGGCATGCTGGTCACTGACAAGTCCGACACTACTGGTCTATGTTTGTTATACCTAGCTGCAGCCCTTCAGGTAGCTGAGGAATAGTGGATGAAAGATACAAAATATTACTCTACTAACTGACCATTCACTAAGCCCCAGTATTTTGCAGCAGGCTAACCTGCTGTTCTTTCTTTAGTTCTAAGGCCAACAGTTAGTAATGTCTGAAGGGCCATGCCCCATCCCCAATTCATGCCCTGATCCTGTATCCCACTGGTAGAGTGGACAAGGAGGACAGATTTCCCACTGCAACAAACTGACTTCATTCTGTCTCCCTAAATCATCACAGAATAGTCAATAAAACCTGATGTCAACCCATGGGGTTTCCTTTTTTAGTATAATGTACTGTACAGATCAGCGAAGGCTGTGACATCATGAGCCAAGAACTGGTGGTAATGGACCACTGTCTCATAGCAGCCAATAATCTGAAGATAATCAAATACGTTTGGTGTGCCAATAAGCTGCCACCAGTCACGGCCCTAACTCATACCTCTAACTCATACACTCCAGTCTGTATCTAACAGAGAATCTCAAAATATAAGGCTTGCTGGCTACACCTAGGCAACAATCTAGTAACTAGTTTCCAAAAAGGAGAGCCGGAGATTTTCAAAACCAAGTTTAGATAAAACACAGTGAACATATAAATGGAATCAATCACACATGTTAACCAAATATCTTGCATTCCCCTTAAAAATGGGAACTTAAGGATGCCTGGGTGGCTCAGTTGGTTAAGCGGCTGCCTTCGGCTCAGGTCATGATCCCAGTGTCCTGGGATCGAGTCCCACATTGGGCTCCTTGCTCGGCGGGGAGCCTGCTCCTCCCTCTGCCTCTGCCTGCCTCTCTGTCTGCCTGTGCTCTCTCTCGCGCTCTCTCTCTAACTAATAAATAAATAAAATCTTAAAAAAAAAAAATTTTTTTTTTAAATTTAAAAATGGGAACTTAAAGGTGATTACCCAATAGCACTTTCATGAATTATCAAGTCACTGTGCAAATATGTATTTCCCTTAATGAGGGGACTGCTCATACATTTCAAGGGCCGCCCCGACTAGCCATTACTTAACCCACTGGGTAAAATGTCAACCAGCAATAGCATCAAGAAACAAATATCAAGTCCTTCTCGTCATTCATTCAGCAGCCATTCCACCAACATAGAGATGTACTTTTTCATCTCTGAGATAAAATTTACATAAAATTCACCAGTGTAACCATGTTATTTTATTTTTTAAAAAAGATTTTATTTATATATTTGACAGAGAGATCACAAGTAGGCAGAGAGGCAGGCAGAGAGAGCGGGGGAGGCAGGCTCCCTGCTGAGCAAGGGCCCAGATGTGGGGCTCGATCCCAGGACCCTGAGATCATGAAACGAGCCGAAGACAGAGGCTTAACCCACTGAGCCACCCAGGAGCCCCCAGTGTAACCATTTTAAAATATACTAGTTTAGCGGGTTTTAGTATCTTCACAACTCTGTAAACCATCATCATTATCTAATTCCAGAACACTTTCATCACCCAAAAAGAAATCCTCTATACATTAAGTAGTCACTCCTCGTTCCCTCCTTCCCCTAGCTCCTGGGAAACGTTAATCTACTATCTCCTTGCGTTTGCCTATTCTGGATATTTCACATAAATGGAAACACAGAGGAAATAGTCTTTTGCGTGTTCTCTCACATGGTATAATGCTTTTAACGTCTGTCCAGGTTGTTCCACAGATCAGTACTCAATGTCCTTTTATGGCAGAGTATGTGTACTTACGTGTGTATACCATATTTCATCTATGAAGATACACTTTTTAAAAAAAATATTTTATTTATCTGACAGAGAGAGAGAGACAGAGATCACAAGTAGGCAGAGAGGCAGTCAGAGGGGAAGGGGAAGCAGGCTCCCCGCTGAGCAGAGAAACTGATGTGGGGCTCCATCCCGGGACCCTGAGATCATGACCTGAGCCTAAGGCAGAGGCTTAACCCACTGAGACTGCAGTCATAATAAGAGAAAGTTCATGGAGAACCACTTTAATAAGATCTTGTCCTAATAACAATAATCTTGCTTTTTGTAATACCATGAAGTGCCTTGAGAATCAGCTGAGAGAGTAACTGATGGCATATGCAGAAGATTTATCATTAACAAACACAAGGAAGCCCCCTGAATCAAATCATATAAGATAATGATTTTAATCCCCTCATCCATCCAGTTCAGAGAACCTCAGCCAAATCCATCTTTTTAAAAAAGCCACTCTTTGGTAAGAAGGAAGAATTCTTTTGGTGCCTAAGTCTCAGGGGGTGATCCCTGAGTCATCAACCAATCAAGCAGCTACTTCACAGGAGCAGGAGCTTCCTCACAACAGGTCCTTCTGTCAGGATAAACTGCACAGCACCGCTGTTTAGACACAGTATCTGTGGGTTTACATACAGAGTCTATGTAAAGATTCTTCCCAAAATTACAATCCCTATAGGCTACTACCCTCTCACCAGCTATGTGTGCTTCTAGTTTTCTCACACACACTCAACTCACTTAAAACGAACTGGACTACATTTCAGGATTCAAGGACTCCTACATCTTCATTACTTAGCCTGTTCGACTACATCCTTGGTACACACGTGGTGATGCATCTCTCCCTCATGTGTCATGTATGGTAAATTCTATGTGGGTCTTTTCCTACCAGCTGACCTATACCTCTCCTGCCTCCACCTCTAAGCGTCCACAGTGGAAAAACTAATGAGAAATTCTTCCACAGCACAGTAGTTTAGGAATAAACAGAAAGACCCAATGAACCCTCCTCCATAATTTAGCATGGGAAGAATATTTGTTCCTGTGCTACTAAAGAAAAATCTCTCTCTCTCTTCTCATGAGATGTCATCTCAAAAAGAGGACAGTTGGGGGGCGCCTAGGTGGCTCAGTGGGTTAAAGCCTCTGCCTTCGGCTCAGGTCATGATCTCAGGGTCCTGGGATCGAGCCCCGCATTGGGCCTCTCTGCTCAGCAGAGAGCCTGCTTCCCTTCCTCTCTCTGCCTGCCTCTCTGCCTACTTGTGATCTCTCTCTGTCAAATAAATAAATAAAATTAAAAAAAAAAAAAAAAAGAGGACAGTTGGTTTACTCATCAGGTAATTTTTTGAGTTATAAATTAATCTGTTCATTAAAAGACCAGCCGAACAAGACAGTGATGATATTTAAAATATTCTGTCAAATACAGAATTACCACACAAGCTTAGACAATTTCATGGGAAATAAGAACAAAGCCAAAACTTCTAGCAGCTCCTGACACAACTACCAAGATGACACTAGAAAATCAGCAATTGATGTTTGTTGCAGTAAGACTTTATTGCAAACACTGGCCACGATCTTCATGCAAACTACCTAAAGGAGAGACTTCTCAATCTCAAAAGAACCATCTAAAGCCCAATCATTTAAAGAGTACCTTCCAGAACAACCACTAGGTATAAGAAATAGAAATCAGGGGGCGCCTGGGTGGCTCAGTGGATTAACCACTGCCTTCGGCTCGGGTCATGATCTCAGGGTCCTGGGATCGAGCCCCACATCGGGCTCTCTGCTCGGCAGGGAGCCTGCTTCCCTCTCTCTCTCTGCCTGCCTCTCTGCCTACTTGTGATCTCCGTCTGTCAAATAAATAAATAAAATATTAAAAAAAAAAAAAAAGAAATAGAAATCAGGGGCGCCTGGGTGGCTCAGTGGGTTAAAGCCTCTGCTTTCCACTCAGGTCATGATCTCAGGGTCCTGGGATCAAGCCCCGAGTAAGGCTCTCTGCTCAGCGGGGAGCCTGCTTCCCCCTCTCTCTCTGCCTGCCTCTCTGCCTACTTGTGCCCTCTCTGTCTGTCAAATAAATAAATAAAGTCTTAAAAAAAAAGGAAAGAAATAGAAATCAAACTTACTATGTTAGAAAAAGAGCAAGCAAAAGTGCTACATGTATATTTATGTACACACACATACACACACACACAAGAAATCAAATAGCAACATATTAAATATATTAAAGAACAACACTGAAATTTCAGGTTAATTAAGTGCTGAAACAGAAAAGATGGGTCCATAATAATGGGTCCATAATATTTTTACTGTAAAAGATAAACCAATATGCATAGATATGCTTAGTTTAAATAAACTGATGTATTTATAAATATAATCTACAAAAGAAATGGTTATAAATAACAGAAGGCTTAAGTTGAAATGCTTTATCATATCTAATAAAGTGAGTATTCTTAGTGACTGACGACTGCTAAAATTCCTACAAGTAAACATCAAGTTAAACATAATTTAGTAACGAAATCAGTAAAATATTCAATGATAAGTATGGGGTTCAAAAGTCTAAAAAAGTCCCATAATTAATAAGACAGTAGGCATGTTTGAGATACTTTGATCTGGAGCAAACAGGGAGAACAGAGGTAAATTAACTGGTATTGATCTAATAGGCAACTCAAATCTGAAAAGAATGAATATAACAAATTTTTAATAATTCCACAATTTATTAGTAATTGATCAATATCTGTAAGCAAGAGCCCCATCCCTTCTTTTTTGCTTCTCTTGAACACTGGGAGAATACTTTTTTTAAGCTGCTTGGAAGCAGCTGGGCTGTGGAGCAGAAGGAAGACACAGTAACATCAACAACAGTTACTCAGACAAGTTAAATAATATGTCCCCAAAATATGCAATAGTGGCCTTCTGCAATGCAAAATGGCAAAGTCATACAATCTGGAATTAGGCTAGCTTAGAAAGAGTGGAAATAGAAAATATATCTGTATAGTAAGTTACTTTAAAAAATGATTAGGATTTATATTTATTATATAAAGATTTCATTTTTAAAATTCTAACTCTGCATTAGTTGATTGAGCTTTTAAGGGATAAAGTAAAAGGAATGCCATTTAAAATCAGAATGAAAGGGACCACAGTTATCCCATAAAGCAAACACATGCCACTATACAAGAGAAAGCAGATTCAGTGGAGTTATATGAATTCTCCAAATTTAAACAGCAATTCAGTGGAAGAGTTACAACTAGATCCTAAATATCAGAGCAAATAAAATCTGAGAGTACAAGAACAGTAATCCACAGTAAAATGAAGCCATTTCAGTAAATTAAGTCTGTTATATGACTAGAGAGAATTACAGTCTAGGAGGGTTAACCCAAAAAACTTCCAAGTCTGAGTCATTTCAGAAGCTACTCTTAAAATAAATGGATGATACAAAGCAAGTGGCTAATGGGTAGTTCATGAGATGGCTCAGACCGAGACCTCCAGCTTCTGTTACTGACTCTGGTTCCTCCAAAACTACCGGCTTACAGCTATCCCCACTAATCTACAATACAAGCAAATAAAAAATAAAATTACAAGGACTATTTTGTCATTACATTGTCTTTAAATAATGAAGAGGGCAATAGAAAGTTTAAAAATTAAGCATTAGGGACACCTGGGTGGCTCAGTCAGTTAAGCATCTGCCTTTGGCTCAGGTCATGATCCCAGGGTTCTGGGAAGAAGCCTGCTTCTCCCTCTGCCTGCTGCTCCCTCTCTTTCTCTCTCTCTGACAAATAAATATAAATAAAATCTTTTTAAAAAGTTAAGCATTAGAACCAGGCTAAAAGAAATGTAAGGAAAAAAAGGAATAAAATTCAAGTTTACTATTAGACAATTAAAATTTCAGGAAACACAAGGCTGACCGAATGAGATGAAATGCACACAACTAAAGGCGGGGGGGTGGGGGACACTAGTACATTCTTAAATGACCAAGTCCTATCTTTAAAAAGTACTCAATACCATCAATTAAGAGACATGGGATGACTCTTCTAAACTTTAGATCCTCGTAGAAGTCTGTGATTTTGTATGCTCAGGGAACTGATTTGATTCTATTATACTGTATACCCTGTTTACTAAAACATGAAATAAAACCTCCCTGTCATAGGTCTAAAAACTCAAGATGATTCAATTGGTGTAATTAAATGACAGTCATTGAAATTACTATATTAAAGGGTCATTGAAGGGCAACCCTCTTGAGTCCCCTCCCCACCTCAGGAACTTTGACTATCACTTTTGCTATTACTCAGTAAACCCTGCTTTGCTGCCCACCAAATAAATAAATAAATAAATAAATAAAGCATAATAATAAAAAAAAGTATAATTTAAAAAAGGTCATTAAGGATGTGGGGGAGCTGTTCAGGTTACACAGTAAACTGAAAAAAAATAAGGTCATACGGATCGATTCCAGCAGAAACATAAAGAAGTTTTAAAAAATCCCAAAATGTTTACAGTAATTTGAAATGCTTTTATTTTTTCTTTATACTTTCCAAACTTATAATGAACATACACTGATTTTACAGCCAGGAAAAAAAGTAACCAAAGAAGAAAAGCAAGAGATCATCATAGTTAAGGTATAATCTAAGGTAACATTAGTGACATTCCTGAAAAATAGTAAGCTGCCATGTCACTGAAAACAGGGGAGACTATACTCCCTGGCTGCATGTAGGTCTTTGTGAGGCTTTTAATCAACTGACCAATTTTTACTCAGTGTTCATACGTTCTTACCTCCTTATTTTCAAAAATAACTTACAATCAATGGTAACAGTAGGACATATCTCTCCCTCCCCTGCCTAAAACACAGATAAGAAATTTGGCAAATCACAAGCTAGGATGGGAGTCAATGGGGTTATTCACTAGAGGTTTGAAAAGCTTTCAAATTTAAGAACTGAAAGAACAGGATGATAAAACTTACCAAGATGGTTAGAACTACCCAAAATGAAGACACTTCACTCCTCAATCTTTTTTTTAAAATAAACTTAAATAAATAAAAACAGGAACGCATAAAGAAATTTGTATCTATGGAAACTATAAAGGAATCCATCTTTTCCTAGCAGTGGGAATGCTAGTTCTACAGGGTAATGACAAAACTAGATAAAGTGCTAAGCACAGTAAAAATGAATAAAGATGAGAATTCACATTCTAGGCCATCTAGCCAAAGGGAATCCTAAACTTAAGTTGGTTTAGTCCTTAAAAGAAATAGGATTCTGAGGTTTCAGATAACATGAAGGCAATCACAGAGGTGGCATCTAACACTTGTTCTGTGTCCAACAACCAAGGAGAGAAATACTCTTAATTACATTGGGGAACAAAATAAAACTTCACTACTTTCCTAAAAATCAAGCTTTCTATAACTATCTTTCTATGACAAAGATAATATTTGTGGGACAACAAATGACAATAATGCTGAGGATGTAAATAAAATCTGGTCATTTATTTCAATCAAAATTTTGGTTAATATGCACTTAATGGTAAAAAGGATGCCATTACAGATCAGTAGAAACACAAATGACACTATGGAAAAATGACAATATAACACGGTATCGGTAGAACCAGTGTGCCTACATTAAAAAAAAATAGTAATAAAGCAGCATTTCTACTTCATTTTGTTTGCAATATACCCCATGCTTAGCACTAGGGTAAACCCTTAATTGCTTAAGTGTTGACTAAGATAGGAGCTACCAAAAATCACTCTGTAATACAAATCATAACAAAACTCTCACCTGAAGTGTATCAGGTATAGTACTGTCAACAAAATGTACTGCCTAGGGAATTCGAAGCAAACCCGCTTCATAGCATCACCTCAAATTTAATGACTATCTGAATTAACTACCCTTCAACAGTCTGGCCTTTAAAAGTAGATGTGTCAAATTTGCAAATAAATAGTATCTTGAAATATTTAATTAATTGAACTTTTATTTGGGGAGCTGAAAAGCAGGGTAGCAGATCAAACAATATGACTGGATAGAGAAGAGTGTAGGAGACACCTCAAGTCTGAGCTTCGAGTCTGGGCGGAGAACTGCTGGATAGGGCATATCTGGCTCTTTATTTCCCTTGCTTTGGGTCACAGTAAGTTGAATTCTCATCAGATCTCCTGCCAGTTCCCATGGGAACTCTATCAGGCTGTGAAAAATGTACCAGAATTCTCAGAAAAGAAGGAAACGGGATGTTAAGCATTCTCTCCAAGCTCTTCCCTACTCAGGCCCCACTCCCATTTCCTCTCTGAATTGGGCAACCCAATTCAGGGCCAATAAGCACCAGGAGATCAAAAAGACAATCTCAAGAAAGAAGAGCAAACAATAGACTATAATCTTGTTACACTGGTTTTGAAGGCAACAGGGCCTAAGGAAAATAAAAGTGCTGGCTGCTGTCCCTCATAAGGATTCATTCTCTATAGTCCCCCCTCCCCCAGTTCTCCCTTTCAGCTCCCTTTCTCTCTATCAGCCTTATCAGGACACAGAACGGAACTAGGTCATTTTATTTGTCATATTATATACTGCTCCCTGTTCTTAATTTTCCCAAGCCCTGACTCAGTAGTTTGCTATTATTGATTGAGTTCTTAGGATATGCGGAGGATTGCACTAAATGCTTAACATACATAACCTCACTTAATGCTCATGACAGGCCTGAATTAGGTAATTCTACCCCAGATATTCAAAACCTTGTCTGTTTGGTTCCAAAGTCCATATGCTAAACCACTACAAATAGCCAACATTAGGATATTGATTAAACATTCACTTGATATTAAATGATAAAAGAACCTCATGTAGAAGTCTAATGACAGAGGGAAACCATCATAGTGAAAGTTACAAAACAGAAAGTACCATATAATTACTGCTAAGTTGAAAATTATGCAAATACCCAAACACATAAAAAGAAGATTGGAATATATACATTCAAGTATTAACAGGTGCTACCCCTGGTGGTCATTTCCTTTTGCTTTAATTTTTTTTTCAAAAAAATTTTTTTAGAATAGAACAGTGTTGCTTTTGTTACTAACAAAATGGGCAGTAAATGTTATTTGTAATGCGACAGCAAAAACAAAACTCAGTATCAAAACCAAGATAGAAAGCACAAGATCACCAATATTAGCAGAACACCCAACTACATTTTCAAGGAGGAAAATTATGGCCACATAGAAAACTAGGATGAAATTTCACTGGAAAATTGTAAGCTTTCCCTAAATTGTACAGATCAATAACGACAACCATTTTGTACTTTTAAGTATGTAAAAGTGAAACACAAATGCAAGGATACTATTTTTGGTTATACGTACAAAATTTTAACTGTATTTATGATGCTAGCATTTGTGTAAAAAGGGAGAAGAATATCCACCCACCCACAAACATCTGGCCTTATAGGCCTAAAATATCTCTGGAAAGATTCACAAGGAAGTAGTAACAATGATTGTTTGAGAAGAAACTGAGTCAGCAGGGTAGGGCGGGGTAGGGCAGAAGGGAACTCTCCAACTATATACCCTGTATTATCTTTTGAGTTTTGAACCAAATGAAATAGATTACCTACACAAAATAATTAAAATAAGGGTGAATACCACAGCAAAGAGAGAAATACTTAAATCAATGTTACTAGTTTCCTAGTAAATAAAAGTATCTAAAAGAGAAATGATATGGGGCCTCTGGGTGGATCAGTCAGTTAAGCATCTACCAGATCATGCTCTCAGGTCATGATCTCAGGGTCCTGGGATAGAGACCTGCATTGGACTCCCTGCTCAGTGGAAGCCTGCTTCTTCTCCCTTTGCTGCTCCCCCAGCTTGTGCTCTCTTTCAAATAAATAAATAAAATCTTAAAAAAAAAAAAGATAAAATATATGGTAATTTAAACGTCTGCCTATTTTATACAATAGTCTGTCAAAAAATATCCTAGGTTTCCATATTGGCTTTCTTGCCAAATGACTTTAAAATGTCTATTTCAGCAAATGAAGCAACCAAAGCATTCAGTTTCTTGATTTGACTATGAAAATCTTTAGGAGAAAATAAAAAAAGAATCACTGCTTTATCCATATACGTGCTTTCCAAAAATGTTATCTACATCTATTTTTTTTTAAAGTAAGGAACTTGCTATGTTAAATAAAACCACAAAAAATGTTTTAAATTAGGTCTTCCTGACTGCTTAAAAATTAAATTTAAAAAATCCTATAAGGAAAAGTATCTTTGCCTTGTCATGGAAATCACACCAATGCAAAGCGCAGTGTCTAAAGAAAGGGGAAAAAACGGGGACCCAAAGCCATCAACCCTGCACTACTTCTCATCACCCTGGACACACAGGATTAGAGGACAGAGATGCTGACATGGAGTCAAGGAAGAAACAAACCTGAATGTGAATTCCAGGAAGCTGTGCCAATGCAAGGAAAAGAGGCTTCCCAAACACTCTGAAAGTCATGCAAATAGTTACTCTTTTCGTAACCACTACAATGTTCAAGCATCACACATGTACTTGCACCCAGAGCAGCACAAAGTCAAGGTGTCACAGAGCACCTAGCAAGGACATACATATCCTGGCCCATCAACTAGACCGAAACCTTCAGGGAAGGGAAATGCAGAGTAAAAAAAGTAACTGACAATTGCTTCCTCATTCATGTTTTCCCTTCTCCAAAAACAGTTAAGAAACAACAGTTAAAGCACTTAGGGGCTTTAAACATAAATTTTGTGTTCTTCCAAGAGGACCCAAGCCCAAGGAGAAACTGGAACCATCAAGCAAACTAAGTGGACCTTCTTCAGAGAGAAGCAAATACTCTTATCAACTTTGATACTGAACCAAGTTTCATGCTGCTGAGAGGAAGAACAGAAACAAGAAAAAATGACATTTAGCAAATCACTTTTTTCCTCTTAAGGCCAGAAAGGTCCCAGGGATCCTCTGCAACAGCCAAGTCAGATAGTATGGCAGATGGGGTGTGTGTACTGGAAAATGAGAGCTCATTACAAGCTAAGAATTTTGAAGTTGTTTGTGTTGAAGGTCTAAGCACCTGTGAGGAGGGGGATGGAAAATGGAAGGCAGAGAGATGAAAGGGAAAATGAAGAATAACTGAGGGAGGAAGAAAAACTACAAGGAGGTTAGAGAGAGAAGGAAGGAAAGAGGGACTTTGTGTCTGTAATGGGAGGATCAAGAGACCATCAATACCACTTTTACTCTCTCAATCGTAGAGAAAATAGTTAAGTCTACCTAGGCTTAATGATCCTGTTAGCACTGTCCCTTTGGAAAGCTATGATTAGTGAGCACTAAACCAGAAAAACTGAAGAGCAGCACGATTCATCTTTGTCTTTTATCTTCAGAACCTTCATACAGGAGGAGTTCAAAGCACATGCTGCTGTTCTTCCACACAGCTGGCAACACCACTGGCAAGGATAGAAACTGGTGGACAATGTGGAAGTGTGGAAAAGCGCCAGGCTGATGTCAAGGAATCAATCATTTTGATAGATTTGGCTTCTAAAGCCATCATTTCAAAATTTAGTGAACTGATGAATAATGGAAGGAAACAAACACCAGGAAACACTCAAAAAGGTGAAAATCATTTGAAGACAGAGGTCCTAGAAAAGCAGAAAAGAGGCCCTTGCCCCAATGGAAACTAGACTGTAACCCAGCCATAACAATTTAAACATTTCAGAGGAAAAGATACAAAAGACTTTCTAACTACAACTCAGTAACAGAATCATAAGTAGGAAAAGAATAAATGCAATCTCCTAGTCTTCTCTTGGGGAGGGAGAAAACTGGTGAATAAGAGATCAATGGAGCTGCTTCACAGAGGTGATAAAGAATTATATGATAGGGGGGCCTGGGTTGCTCAGTGGGTTGAGGCCTCCACCTTCAGCTCAGGTCATGATCCCAGGGTCCTGGGTTCGAGCCCCACATCGGGCTCCCTGCTCAGCGGGAAGCCTGCTTCTCCCTCTCCCACTCCCCCTGCTGGTGTTCCCTCTTTCACTGTGTCTCTGTCAAATAAATAAATAAAATATTTTTTTTTAATTAAAAAAAAAAGAATTATATGATAACGTTGCCAACGAACAGTCCTCTAGCCTTCAAAAGAATCACCCAGTGGCCATAAATAAGACTTGGGGTGGTGGTGGTGGGGGGGGTATGTGTGTGTATCACACACACACAATACACACACACCTACCCTCCCTCAAATCTTATCATTTTGTCTACCACACATACTCACATTCATTGATATTCAAAATAAACTCTTGGTAACAAAAGATAAAACTTTCAGAAATGAAAAAGGATCAGGTAGGTCAATCACTGCTAACAGAGCAAAACATGTTCACTACTAGGTTTAAGAACAGGTCTTCGGGGTTGCCGGTCGCTCCCCTTCCACAGATAAGGAAACTAAGGACTAATATTAGAGAAGCATCCAAGGTCATAGAGTTAGGACAAGATAAGCTTCAGGCCTGGGGATCCAGGAGTCCAGGGTTTTTCTACCTTCAATCTACCTGTGAGGTGAAGCCAGCTCAAGCCATGGAAATCTGCCAGCTTCTCTACGGTGGCCCTCTCAGAGTCTCTACTGGGAGAAATACAGTTATATCAGAGTCTGATTAGAGATTTAGGAGGACTAATTGAGGCTTTCTGCATATTTTTTTAGTAAGAATATCTTTTTAGAGGATGGAAAATAGATTCCTTCACATTTCACAATTTAAGAAAACAAGGAACACTAAAAAGAATTCATCCCTAGTGTAAGAATATGAACATACATAATCTTCAGCTGCCTATCTTCCTACCTCTGAGGTCCCAGAAATGTCCTACCTCTTCATTGTAATGTGGAATATAACAGTAGACCAGGCTGGAGGTCAGCATTTGAGATACTAGTTTGTATTTCTATCCTAAGGAACTTAAAACAGTTACTCCTAATACAGTGCTCTGCTTCCATTCCTTCTCTATACTAGCATGCCGGAAGAATCACGGGTGTCAAAACACCATACTCCTTTTACAAATAAAGAAACAGAGGCTTCCTGAACACTCAGACCATACACTTGAGATTACATCTCTTAGCTGCTGAGATTCAGCCAGAAAACTAAAGAACTTCTCCAGCGACATGTGGTACCATTTCACCAAGACTTGTTCACGTAATTTCTAACCAGTGCTCAAGTTGTTTCTGTGATTTTTCTTCCCTTCTTTTCTTGTATTCCTTATTTTTCTGGCCTCTCTTTTCTCCGCATTCCACCATGCATCAAAGTTGAGTCTGCCAGGCTAAAAGGTACCCCATACGCTGCAGAAATGGCAAAGTGAAGCAAGTCAGTGACTTACTTCCAATTCATTCAGACTATTAGTGGAGAATAGGGCTATTATGAACCCCAAGTGAGGGGGGAAGGGAATAGCGGGGAGTAGTTGGGGGCCGTCAAGCTTCTGTCACCTAGAGCTTTAAAATAATGGAGAGTCAAGTCAAAAAAATAATAATTTTGCCTATTAAATCTCTGTCAGATCATTTTAAAAGAGAACAAATTAGAGATGCTGGGTATTTTTTATTATGAAGTAAAGACACAGGAATAGCCACAGACCAGACCTCTAGCACTAGGGAAGGATTGCTCAGGCAGCCACATGAAGACTTCAAAGAACAAGCTGACAGTGAGGGCTGGACTGCACAAGGCATTGAGCGTACTAACACCGATCCAGTGGAGAGGTGAGTTCACGGTCATAACCCATATACAGGAAACCAAGAGAAAAACATACTTATTCTATGTATTTTTAATGCTTTCATTTGTCTCTCAGACAATGCAATGCCTAAAGTTTCACTGAAGTCAGGCTCAAAGTCTTTATTAGTGTTAGGAAATCAAAGAAAGCAGGTGACAAGGAAACTAGCCCCAAAGCTTAGAACTACAGGTTGAGCTCTCCATATCACTTCTCTATATCCAGATATCCCCAATCTTTCTTTCTTTTTTTTTTTAAGGTTTTATTTATTTATTTGTCAAAAAGAGAGGGAGGGAGAGAGAGCGAACGAGCACAGGCAGACAGAGAGGCAGGCAGAGGCAGAAGGACAAGCAGGCTCCCTGCTGAGCAAGGAGCCCGATGTGGGACTCGATCCCAGGACGCTGGGATCATGACCTGGGCCGAAGGCAGCCGCTTAACCAACTGAGCCACCCAGGCGTCCCCCCAATCTTTCTTAAGACCTTCCAGGTACCAATTTACAAATCCCATCTCTTCTGTGAAGACTTAATGGGGATTGAACCTGATTCCTGACACTAGGGACCAAGACCTGAAGAAAAGACAAGATCTTTGCCCTGTAGGGCTGCGGGAGAGAAGTTGGAACTGGGAATTGCTCCTGAAGAAGGGGACACAAAAGTATACTAGGAGGACAGAGAGCTCAGACTTCATATGGGGAGCCAGGAATCCAGAACAATAGTAAGATTCTTAGAGAAAAATAAGTGTGAAGGTAAGAAGGTGTGAAAAGGCTTGGTCATGTCTATGGAATGGGGAGAAGTTCTTTGTGATGTATTATATGGACAGTAGAGTAGAAGGTAAGACTGGAAACGAAGGCAAGATCCTCAAAGGATGTTCTGATGTTTTATACACAACTGCCTTTCCTTTGATTTTATGTTCACTGAAGGAATGAGATGCTTTTCTGCAGACATCTGGGGATCTCCAGAGTTTGTGAAAGGAAAAGGAGTATGTACGCACGTAGAAAGCAATCTGACCAATGATGTGAAAGACTGCGAAGACCTGAAGGAGCAGACCAACCACCTAAGGTGATTCAATTGAGATACAAGGAGCAAAAAGACTACCATTCACCCGGAGAACTGCAAAAATGAAGATCTGAAAGAGCTAACTGTGAAAAAAATCAGGCTAACTTAGGATGAGGAGACTTGTGGACACTAATGTTCAGGACACTGGGCAGGGGAGACATTGTTGAAGACCAACAACAAAGGTAGCCAAGGCCATCTGTGGGCAGGGAAGAAAAATCACATGGAGGCCATGAGTTATATTTTGGACATAACAGATGTCACTTGTTTGCTGGAATCTGTATTTGAGTACCCAGTGGTCAGCAAGTGGAAACAGATCCGTGGGAAGAGAAAGAAGTTATGAGTGGAAACATTCCTAAGAGTCAGCAGTACGTGCTGGTAGCTGAAGCCAGTAAGTGCACAAGGTCACACCGCAGGTGAGATATCTCCTGTTTCCGAAAGACAGCGATGATCTGTATAATCCACATTAATGTTAATCCCGTAGTGCCAAGAGACACATTTCTGTTGTCTCACCAGTTATTCCAATCTGTTGCTATTCAACTTCACACATTTTTAATGTCCTAGTTAGACTGTAAGCAGCTTGTGACACAGAACACATTTTATTCATCTTTACTTCACCTCCATAAAGGTACCTAACACCCATATGGGCCTTTTCTAAAATATTAATTCCACCAGAACAGTTGTTTTGTAAGGCTCTAGCCTCAATGCCTAGAATAAGGTATGGCACATAGTAGTTGCTCAAAAAAATATCTGCTAAATGAATAAAAATGAACTGGTTTCACTAGGCTATCACCTCTGGCCTCCTTAATGTATCAAGTGATTAGGCATAACAAAAGCTTTGGGGACTGAGTCCTCAAAGAGAATAAATCCACTTGAACTTTGTCTTCACAGGAAGACTACCTGCTCATCTGCCCAGCCCAGTCCAGTCCAAACAAACACACTTGCTGAAACCAGAAGAGAAAAGGCAAAACTGCAGAAAATATACCTGGCTCAAAAAGGCCTGACTGAAGACAAAACCTGAGATTCCTATAGTTACCGAAGGAAATGTAGGTAGGCATAGCTCTTCAGGCAAACTTTTGACAGGGCGCTCCAGAAGAGACTTGCAATTACTCTTAATGTTCTATTCATCACCCTTGAATGGGATGAGCATGGTTCATCAAAAGCTACAACCAGGAATGATTCCTCCCAGAGAATGCCATGTTTCAAAATGCTGCTAATTAATGAAGTAGAAGTCATTGAGGCCCTGACTATGGAAGCCTTCTTAAGTGGACAGCAGCATTCCTCCTCCAAGGACAGTAAACAGGACAAGTGTGACAGTGAGCCTACAGACAAAACTAAAAGCACGCTGTCAAGTCTAGTCAATTACTCTACAGCAACTGTCAGCTGGCCTGGAGACGACAATGCATAAAGCCAAGATAAGTAAGGACAAAAGAATAAACACAAATAGAAAAAGCAAGATAAGACAGGCAGGGGAGGGGACCAGAGGTGAAAGAACATCGCACATTCAAACCCTTTCCTATGGATCAGTTTTGCAAAGGAGCTCGTTACCAAAGTACAGACCCAGAAACAAGAACTCCAACCAAGAACTGAGTGGCCAGGGGCACTTGGGTGGCTCAGTTGGTTAAGCAACTGCCTTCTGCTCAGGTCATGATCCCGGAGTCCTGGGATCAAGTCCCACGTCAGCTCCCAGCTCCATGGGGAGTCTGCTTCTCCCTCTGACCTCCCCTTTCATGCTCTCTCACTCTGTCTCTCTCTCAAATAAATAAATAAAATCTTAAAAAAAAAAAAAAGAGCTGAGTGGCCAGATACAGGAAGAAGCTCACCTACTTTCCTGCTGTATCACTTTCCTAGGGCTGCAGTAACAAATCCCACAAACTGGTTGGCTTAAAACAGCAAAAATCCATTCTCATAGTTCTGGATATTTCAGGTTTAAAATTAAGTTGTTGACAGGGCCATGCTCCCTCTGAAGGCTGAGGGGAAGAATCTCTCCTTGCCATTTCCTAGCTTCTGATGGCTCCTGGCCATCCCTGGCATTCCTTGCCTTGCAACTACGTCACTTCAATCTCCACCTCCACTGTCACATGGACTTCTGTTTGTCTCTGTGTTCCATCCCCTTATGATGAGGGCACCAGTCACTGGATGTGCAGCCCACCCAACCCAGTCTAGGAGGATCTCATTTTAAATTATATCTGGAAAGACCCCATTCCCAAATAAGATCATCTTCAAAGGTTCCAAGTGGACATGAATTCTGGGGGACACTGTTTAGCCCACTGCACTTATCATCCTGAAAACACCAGGAAAGACTGCCCCAGTCAGCCACCTCCAAGAAACAGAACTGCAGCACTCTACAAATACCTGAAAATTTGCCAGAGAAAAGATAACTAGCAAGTGAAAACAAGAAGGCAGTTCTTCCAGGTATTAATAAAAGAACTTGTTTCAGGTAAGAGCAAAAAACTTTACTCAGATTTTAAACACACTAAAACAAGGAGCTTAGAACTACATGGCCCCAATTATGAAGACATAGCCCTAAAACACCATTTCTTTCCCCCAACTGTGAAGAGTTGACAGAACTCCCACCTTAGAGCCAACAGACGCTTGCATATACTACCTTCTTGTACACGCACAGGTTGTTCAAACCCTCGGGAAAGAAATACACAAGGAACCAGGAGTATTAGCCTAACTCTGAACATTTAAAAGAGAAAACAAAAAAGAAAAAGCAGAGGTCACACAGAAAGAAACCCTGGAAAGTCGGTGCTTAAAAATGTAACTCGCCAACTCTGAATGATGTGTTATTTTGCAAACATACAACACTTTTGTTTAAGATTATTTTTTCTTATTAGAAAAGTTATATGTACTATCTCTGTATAGATCCTTTTAAGAAGAAACTACTGAAGAAAAAAATATTAAGAGAAGATAGCAAGAGCTGAGTTTCCTTTCCAACTGAACACATCTGTACCCCATCTCACCTGACATTTTTCTACAACAGAAGATACTCTATATACCATCGTAGAGCCCAAATGCAAAAGAATCCATTCTCTGTGAACCAGGAGGTATAGGAAGTTCAAAGATTTGCAATTCAGCACATTTTATAAGGTTTTTGGCACATAAGGGTTATTTTTAAAGAGGGAAAAAAAGCCTGTCCTCTCCCTACCCCCAAACACAGCTGAGCTGATTCAGCACAAATCTCCCCCTAAAATAAAATCCTAGTTTGCAGAGAATAAGCATGGAAAGTTCCAGCCCTAAGGACGACATTTCAGAAACCTAGCTGAAAAGATCAGGAGTGGGTGGCTTAAGAGAGACTGGCCACAAATCATGTTCTAAACGTTAAGAACTAGCACCAGAAAACTGTGAGCAACTTGGGAGTCCAGGGAAGAAAGTCTTGAATAATAAGCAATGTAATATACGAGTATTACCCAGAGATATGAGAATCTCGAGGATTCTGGTAGCTAGCAAGTCATTTCCCACAGGTAAGCATACAGAAATTTCCAGGAATGCAGTTGGGAGGTTTTAGTTTCTTCATTTAACTTAGACATGCTTTCTGAAAAGGATATTACAATAGACATTATTCAAACACTACACTTCACCCAAAAGCAACGTGCTCAGTTCCACACCAGGATAGCCCCCAAGGCACAGAGGTACTTTTCACAACCTACAGATCAAACACTCAAGTGCTCATTACCAAAAAGAGCATTTAGGTGGCAGCAGGCAGAAAGCTACCTTGCCCAGAACAGCCAAATTTCCAGAAACAGTTGACTCTACAGTTTTGTTAATTACCTTCACCAGAGAAGGGAACTAACGTGTTAAGGATCGTTCCCCAAACCACAGGATTAAAGGGCATCTAGATGACTCCTGGTCTCCAGTGCACACTGACACATGTCTAAGTGGGATAAGTCTTACTAGAAAAAAGCATGGGCAGAAATCATGAGTCATTCAAAACATCTCCTGATTTGGTGAATATCTACAGTCATTTATTCAAAAAGTTTACAGCCACGTTGATGGTAACAGCTGGCACAGAGAAGGCAAGGACAAGCAACCTTGTATAAACCTGTCAATTTAAATCACAATGCATTCACCACCTTAGGGCCTGTTTTGATCATTAATGTAAAGGACTTTTCCATAGCATGAGTGAATCAAATTAGTATGAAATGGGAAGTGTGGAGATGACAAAGGGTATGTTTATAAAAACCAAACTAAAATACATCAGAGGTAATTAAGAACAAAAATCCCCAGACTGCCAGCTTTGCACTTAACACAGCTGATTAAGCAACATACTGCAAAAGACAGAACTTAAGAGTGTTTTTAAGGAAAAGGACAGCCCTGTTAAATAGCCAGCAAGGAGTGAAGGAGATCCTCCTCAAGAAAGCTCCAGGCCCTTGAAGAGCTTTCACAGGCTGAGTGAAAAACCGCTTCTGCTAAGGAATGTCAGTCCAAGTACCTTCAAAGATCTGTCCTTGCACAGGAAAATAGTACTGAGTGTGTTCCTCAACCCCTCCCTGGCTCTGGGCCAAGATAAAAAAGCAACCTGACTTTTCCTTTCTCCCAGATGCTCCCAAGTCACACCTATGCCAAGAGATCAAAGAGAAAAGGAAATCAAGCTTCAGCACTGAGTTAGCAATGTTACCCATGACCTCACGCTGTCTGTGTAACTAGCAGAAGAACATGTAATCTGACACAGGTTTCTCTGAAGAACAATTTGATAAAACATCACCTCACAGGGACATCTCAAAGACTAATGAGATCATGTCTAGAGGGCTGAAGGCATTCCCAGGGCTGATCTATGGTGCTCTTACCACCTGCTGATATCTGTAGACCAGGATAATACAGCGAAAGAGAATCAACTTCTTGTAGCATGTAAGGTATGTGTTATATACAAGAACGGACATTACCCCCAAAAGGACCGTGACCCTGGCTATCTATATGATTCAATACATACAACATGGAAGTGGGACTTTCTAGATGGCCTTTAACTTAGCATAGCAACTAAATGTATAGACACCTGGATAAAACACTTAATTTCTATGAGCTTCAGTGTCTTTACCTGTAAAAATAGGAATGCATACAAATATCTTGGGATGGAGGTGAAAATTAAGTAAAATTAAGTAAAAATGAAAATATTCAGTGCTTCCCATGAGGAGACTACTCCATAAATGACAGCCCTGACCCTGTTATGCTCAAATAAGCATTATGTGAAACGTCTTAAGAAGCCTGTCTAGGGGCGCCTGGGTGGCTCAGTCATTAAGCGTCTGCCTTCGGCTCAGTTCATGATCCCAGGGTCCTGGGATCCAGCCCCGCATCAGGCTCCCTGCTCGGCGGGAAGCCTGCTTCTGACTTTCCCACTCCTCCTGCCTGTGTTCCCTCTCTCACTGTGTCTCTCCCTATCAAATAAATAAAAAAAATCTTAAAAAAAAAAAAAAAGCCTGTCTAGTTCACAGTACAAACTGGAATGGCATGAAAATCATACAGAGGTGTTCACCACATCGCAAATGAACCACATCTTCTATAGCTGGCATCCCAAGGAAGCAATGCTTTTAACAGCAGTTGGGTTGCCAACCAGTTCTTAAAGCACACTAACCCAGAATGGAGGGAAGATCATTTACACATAATATCAACCATTTCCAAATTGACTTGAGAGTCCGAACTTGAAGAGACAATCTCATGCTACTCCTTCCATGTCTGGCTAACCCTAGGCAAATCAGGTAGGGCCTATTTCTAGCTCCCTGAATATATTCTTATCTGGGTCCACACAGCCTTCATCCTAATGCTCCCATTTTCCCCTAAAGTTAATTTAGAAGAAATTTACTGAGCACCTACTGTGCATCATAAACTGTACAGAGTGAGCCCCAGGATGGTAAGCAAACAAATGTGGGCCCCAGTTGGCCTAATATAATGAATCTGATGAGAGAGATTAACACGAAATACAGTAAGATGTGAAAAATTATGTACGAATTTCAGAAAGGGGGTTGTTCGGGGCGAACTTCCCCAGGGAGTCCCGTTTAAATTGAATCTGAATAACTGTGAGATAAATAAGGGGAAAGGAGAACAAACAGAGCATCCCAAACAGGACAAAGGGCAAGCGCAAACACCAAGAGGTGAGAGGAGAAAGCATTTCACACACCTGAGAGAGGCAGGCCAGAAAGGTGGGCGGGAGGAGGTGGATGAGATAAGGGGTAGGGGCTTCCTTCTGGGAAGCAAGCTGGAGCCAGATTATGCTGGACCTTGTAGGCCACAGGAAGCGATGGGAAGCCAAAAGTCTGTCATTGGTGACGTTCCCTTCAACTGCAGGTGCAGAGCAGACTGGAGTGGGAAAGAATGGCTGCAGGTTCCAGGAGTCTCGGTGAAAGGGCATCTGAGACAAAGCAGCAGCAGCACAATGGAAGGAAAAGGAAGCACACACATCTACACAGCAGGGGTTGGTGGGGAACTGGAGTTGGGGGGTAAAGG
>RCUC01122805.1:0-40701 GCA_003697995.1 Taxidea taxus jeffersonii
AGGGTGGAGTTTATTCAGATTTCCTGGAGAGAATGAAGGCTCACAGAGCCTTCATTTTCCCAAGTGTGTGTGACCATCAAGTGTAAAATCTGGGTATTTGGACAGTTTCAGTGTGATTCTGGAAGCCATACCTTTTGCAACTTGACTACATTCTTTTCCAAAGAAGAGCTATGAGATCAGAAACTGTTAGGAGCACCAACCCAAATGAAGCACCAGGGCCCATTTCAGAGACATGGAGTACATGCTCAGTGTTTGGTAGTCCCATTCCTTTTCCTCATTCTCTAGCTACAGACTTTTCCTAAGTCATTATTTAGAAAATCAACTAAATTATAAAGAAAAGGGTAAGTTTGACTAATTTGTGGAAAATGAGCCACTACTCAGGGAGAAAAGTAACTGGCATCCATTGAATACCTAAGTGTTTCACTTATGTTATAACAAGGGCCATCTTTGTTATACATGGCATTGGCCCATTTTACAGATGGTACATTTGAGTTATTTAGGTTTACCCTGTTGCATTGTTTCTGACACTTGAATACAAAGGTACTGTTCCTACTCTCCAGAAGCCCACTGCCTAGTCAAAAGTCAGATATGAAATATGAATTACACTAGAGAGGAATAAAAGAGATGAAAGAAATACATGCTGAAGAATCTATTTACTGAGACTTTCAGTTCACTCATTCAAAAGTCAGGTAAAAATAGAAAATATTTCCATGAAAATCTACAGAGTTCTAGAATTCTCATTTGGAGAACAGACCAATTACGTCTAGGCTGGGATTTAAATTTTTTTTATTTAATTTTTGTTAAGGTATTCAAAATCTAAGGATACCATAAAAATGATATTTTCTGTGGTCTTGGATAGCTTCCTCCACAAAGCTCTGTGAATGGTGCTGAACACATGACTGTTCACAGGGTTAATAGGTAAAATTGAACAGACAATTTTCTGTAGGCAGAAGCAGTAAAATCAAAGCTATGACATTTTTATCCCATCAGGCTATTCCAGATACTGGTTCTACCTTTTGACAGGATGCCAAGGAGTTGACCATTAAAACAATGTATCTGGCATCATGATATCTGGCTTTTTAAATACTCGTTTCTGTAAAACATAACAACATTGCACTTCAGTTTTCAATTGCTTTTCTTTTTGATTGTCTCTGAACAGACACATATTTGATTCACAGGATACACTTAAGTTTAATGTTCCCATGACCACAGACAAAATTTTGTGTTTTTTAAAATAAGTTTTAATAGAAAGCATGGATAATAGTAAGAAACATGGTAAAATCTAGTGACTTCTCAAGACATCTATAAACTGTGAGCTATTTAGGAAAATGTAGAAACAACGCACAAAGAGAATACACTCCCAATTCAAGCTCTGAATATTCTCGAGTCAAATGTAATTAGCAGGAGCAGTTGAAACTAAATAAATGAATTCTCTGTGGAAAACCTGTGACCAAAGAAGTATTGACACCATTCCTCAATATTAATGAAACCCGAATCTGTGGAGATGAACACCATCACCCTGAAATGAATTACCAATACTAAACAGAGAGTGTAAGTAGGAATCTAATTGAGAAATGTAAGGAAGGTCTCAAAATATTATGAAACTGAATGACTATATGCATTCTACAGAGAGGAAAATGAGTGCGAAGAAGCCAATTCTACTCACAAATAATATTATAATTTTACCTTTTAAATAAATAAATGTTTTGTTATTTCGGCTGTGTTTTGTCCTCAGTTTCCTCAGAGTAAAAAATCATGCTCTCCCTCATTCCCAAAGCAAGAAAACAAGCCCGTTCTTTCCATTGGCATTCCAGCTCACTATTTTTCCCCCCCCAACATATCACCTCTTTTACTATATCCAGATTGAGGGTATTGAGAATGGAAACCAGTCCTCCTGTCTTAGAAATATACATAAGAAGTCTTTCTTTTAAAAAATAATAAAAAAAATAAGAAAACTTTTTTTTTTTCATATTGGGATCTAGGGCACTGTTAGAAAGGTATTCCAATTGATGGCAGAAAGCCATCATGAGGAAACAAACTGTATATAAGCATGGGGACACAGCCTTTGCAACTTTGAAATGACTTACACAAAGAACTCATATATAAATTTGGCTCACCTCAGCAATGCTTTTTCTTTAAATTACACAGAAATCTGAAATGCATTGGGTGTGTGTAAGGGCAAACTGTGGCCCTGAGTAAAAATGTGTATTTAAAAGGGGAAATGTGGAAGTAATTATTACCTTGATGTATTTACCAGAATGCACAGAATATATTCAGCATGTCTCACTTGGGCATTGAGGGTTTCACAGAACACCTATGACTCTAAAACTCCAGCATTTGGCATCATGTGATCCGGGACTTAGTGATAAACTGCCTTTACCCAGGCACTGTTGTCTTGGAAAGCCTCAAGGAGCCAGGCTGCTGAGATGAACTGAAATCATTATTTGAAATGAATGAGTCACTCTTTTCTGGTTCAGAATGAACAAATTAGTGTTGCAGGCAGGCACTTTAGAGAAATAAACAGGAACTTTTGTTTCCTTCCACGTAGAAGCTAAAAAGGCAAGGCAAAGGAAAGTGTGCTAAGTAACTACAAAAAAATCTAGTTGGATTTCATAATTACCATTGGGTCTTTAAATTGTGCTTCTAAGCCAGCATTCCCATTTCCTGAAAACCAGACTTAAAAGGAGGCTCTGGTCAATATTAAGAAGTGTCCATGCCTGAGAGTGGGGAGGGAGTGTGTAAGGCGTGGGTTCCACCAGGCTGGCTACGGTAGATATCCTCTGCAAAGTAATTAGAAGTGGGGAAAGTGCACAAAGGGAATCTGAGCCAGAGACCCTGAGGAAATGTCCAAAGTAGGAAGCGGATGAAAACATAGGAAAGTCCCTAATTTAGAGATGCAGAGACACAAGCAGGGCTACAAGTTGGGCCCTGGGAAGGAAGCCACACTGAAGTAGACAGGCTGGAAACAAAACAACATGGAGTGTCCCCCTATGATTCCAGCACATGCCAGTGAGCATTTAGGGGTTATTTTATGGGACCACAAGTGCATGATCTGTGGGTATATTGAGCCAGCCAGATAGAACAGGATCATGAGATCTAAATGTTTGCATTTGTCTCGGCTTCTGGAATGACAGATAATAATAATTGCCTTTTTACAGCAAAGTTCCAGGGCACGTTTCTCCTCCTCCTTTTTGAATGTGATCCTACCTCACAGATTCTCCAAGTGAACTTAGGAATAATGGATACCAAAAAAAAAAAGCCGAGCTTATGAAGTGATGAAGTGATGAAGTGAAGGATTTGGGGTTTTCAGGTTAATATGGAACCTTGAAAGATCAGATCTGCTAGAAGGAAGCAAGGCTTAATTCAGTCTGGGAAAGGACATAGTAGTTTTCTGCTGCAGACTAATGTTGGAAAGTCCATCCTAGGTAAAGAAGAAAGAGCATGTGTAAACAAACTAGTGTGCCTAAGGAATTAGAGGAGTTTATTATGGATGGACCAAAAATCATTGGCAGGGAGTGGCAAAAGCCCTAGTTAGAAGTGTTCAGGCTAAGGCCAAATTCTAAAGGAGCTAGCTTACCCATGCAATAGAATTTGAACTTTATCTGTTAGGCAATGATGAGTGATTAATGCTACTAATGGGTGACTGGGGAAGGGGGAGTCAGGGATCATGTGCTTCAATGTACAGTCCAGGAATCTCCCTCTGGCAACAAGAAGAAATAGTTTGGAAGTGAGCAAAACTAGAGGTAGGGGAAGATCAGCTAAAAAAGTCTACTGCAATATTTAAGAGAACAAAATAACTCAGGTTATGGAATAAGCAATAATATTAGAACAGAGACAATGGACTTAAGAATATTCTGGAGAGAGTGTGGTAGTACTTTTGGAAATGGACCATCAGGGGAAGTGGGGTCTTCTGACTGGTGGTATGGAATACAGGAGAAAAAGTAGATTTGTCATGGAGGAGAGGGGGAAAGAGAGACAAATTTAGTGTTTAAAGTGATGTGTCTTTGGGACATCTGGGTGCATTTGCTTGGGATCAGATGGAATTATTGCTTTCAGAATTAAATTTTATTATTCAGTTCACTTTTTGTGGCAAGTGACACAAACCCAATTCAAGCTAGTTTAAACCAAATCAAGGGATTTATTAGCTTTTTCAACTGGGCACAGCTGGATTTAGAGATCTAAACATTGTTCTTAGGACTTTATCTCTCATTTCTCCTTGCTTCTGTTTGGCTTCAGTTTCAGAGCCTCTTTCCATGAGGCAGGAAGATAACTACAGACAGCTCTAATCCTCCATGCTCTTGATTCCTGAGGAAAATAACATGTTTTTCCTAATAACTCTGTCAGAATTTCTGGCCTCTGATTGGCCTGGTTTGTCATGCACCAATTATGTTCCCAGGGCATAAAATATTCAGATTGTGCAAGCCTGGGTCAATCCCTACCTGGGGTCCAGGTTCCAGGAAAGGTAGCCTGACTGACCATCCCCAAAGAATCACCTGGGATTGAGAGAGCTGCATCTGGGCAAATGATGCAATTCTGATGAAATAGCAATTAGACAACTAGAATTTTCTCCTGCAGTTGAACTTCAAGACTCTGGAGAAAAGCAATGAAGATGACTCTAAAGCAGGTGAACACAGTAAATCTCTTCTGAGTTAGCTCTGCCTTTGAAGGCTCCAGAGCTTGGCCTGTACTGGAAGAATAACCAACACATGTCTCAAACACCGAAATTCACAGACTTCTAAAATTTCTTTTTGACCTTCTAAGGAAGGTTTTTGAAAGTTTGGGAACCAGTCAGACAAACAAACAGAATTATTTGGGAAGAATGTTTGGAACCAAACCCATATCCACTGCAGTCCCCTTCCCTCCCCCAACACACACACACACACACACACACACACACACACACACACACACACACACGATGCAAGGCTGAGGAAAACCAGTGTAAGTGTTCTGGGGAGTGGGGGGACAGAGGGACAGAAGGCAAGGGAGAATATCACAGTCCCTGCCCTAGAAGCCTGGGAAAGGAGCTGCTTTTGTTTAAGCCAGCTGCATCAAATCACCCCGAAAAGGTGTTTAGTCAGATTGGATTCTCCAAATAACTGAATTCCATCCCTCCCCTGCTGGGGCAGTGTAAGTTTTGGAAGTGATTAGAACTGCCTGGAAATGCTGAGTTGGAAAGGTAATCAGAATGAGAGGAGACCCTGCCAGCCCTAGCTCCGGGGGAGATTTGACCCAGTCAGTCCTATCCTAGGCTTGGGCAAATCTAGTGACGGCCTGGCATCCTAGGTGCCAGATCAGCCTCTGCCTTGCTTTCTGCCAGCAGATCCAGGTGGTGGCCCGGGTTTTCAGGGAGCCAAGCAGCCTGGGGAGAGCAGCAGCCCTTGAACCTCAGCTGTAGTATGCTTGCAGGAGCAAGCTTCAAGGACCCGAGTGAGAACCAGGCAGGGCCTGATTTATAACTTCAAAATATTTAGGCATGCAGTATGTGGGCCTCAGGCCCTGCAAATGTTAGGGGCCAGCTTGTCTCTAGCATTTACCAATTCAAAGCCTTTCATGGTGTAATAAACACTTATTTAAAATAAATCTAATTTTGATCGTGGTGCAAAGAGAAATGTGTGCCTCCCAAAAGATGGCTCACCATTACCAAAGAACTTCCCTGGCTTTACTTTTTAAGTAGGTTTGCTGTTAAGATTCATGTAGAATCATCCACCATGAGGAACATTTACAAAGTGACTTACATTCTGTTTGGTTTTATACACTATTTGATTTTATTCAGTGAGTATTTTAATAGCATATATTTCTCCTTGAGTTTTATAAAATTTTTGGTATTTTTATGGTTTGGAATGGATTTTTAAGAATTGAGGTGAAATTTGGAATATTTCACTTATAGGGAAATTTGTAAAATTTCACCTATAGGTCAATCCTATGGGTAATCATTGAGCATGAACAAATTAGATTCTTGTTCAGGGTCGCCTTCCAGTCACCCTTTATAGTCACCTGTTCTAGTGTTTTCTGTAAGTGATCCCTTGCTTGCACCCACTGCACATTAGCCAATCTGTGGCCCAGCCACATAGCAGCCAGGAACTTTGCCACCTTGCAAAGCTGATTTCCGGGCACATTCCCCTCCGTTGAAGGATTCTGGACCATCTTCAAAGGCCTTTGCCTGGTTTTTCTCAAAGCTTGAAAATGTGAAGGGACAATAAATATTCCAATCTACTTCAATTTACAATGTTATTTTAATTATAAAAAGTATCCCCAGATATAGGAACTACACTTGGTGCTAGACTGATGGATATAATAGAAAAATTACACAAATAAAATACAGAAGGATAAGTTGCTTTAAGATAATGCATTATGACTGGTGTTAGTTTCTAATATGGCAGATTGGGTTGGAGTTTTCAAAGCTATTTGAAGTCTGTAGATGTTTTCGGTTTTCGTAACCTCAAAAACAGATGTCTAAAAAGTCTTATTGTGCTTTTCTGCAAATGGTGTATATGAACAGTGTTTGCAGAGCACAGATTACCTCAGCTGTATCCTGTGAGTCTCTGTCTTCAGTTGTATTTTTTATGGTCTGTGGTACATGAACTTTTTAGACAGTGGGAGGAGACAGTAGCTGAAGTAAAATTAAGTGTCTTACCATGGGAGAACTTTTATTACAACTTCCTCTGTGACTAAGCAGAACCCAAAAAGAATAGACGATCTTGAGCCACAGAATGCTCTTGGGGCATTTTTCTGAGAAAAATATTTAATTTTCATAACCACTGGGTAAAAAACTTTCTGGTAACTAGTCTACACATCTAAGTGCTTTCAAAATCACACACAATTTGGGTTTATCTGAAACTATATCCTTACTAGCTATGTTTTCTCAAAGGATTAGAGCCTCGTCTACAAATTAGAGAATAAATACTGACCCCAGAGGGTTATTCTGGGGAAGAAGCAAAGTAAACCCGGCACAGACTAGTATATAATTGAGGCAACACTCACTAGAGTATAGTACATGCTCCACACTAATATGAATGTCTGTCTGACCATGATTCCTCACACTCTTCCAATTAATAGCACTTGACCTCTGACACGTGCCCACTTTGAAAAAGCAGCAGTGCATCTGAAGCATTGCAGAGATGAAACCTAATGACTGCATTACCATGGTATGCCATATAATTGACTACGTTTTAACTCACATAAATACTGGAAGAAATTACTATAAATATAATATTTTCCCATTTTAACATTTTAATCTTTATTCCTATTATTTTAATAGAAATATACATATTCATATGTTAAAATATTAATAGTTTCAGTAGTTTTAGAATTAAGATATGGTTTTTCTCCCCAGTTACTTTATTTTGCATGATTAATCTTTCACTTGTGACCACCTAAATATTGTACTCCTTAGCTCTCATTTAGTAAATCAAATCTAACATGTGCCAGAATGAATCTCAAGTTCATTACTCTTCTTCATCTCCTACCCCCAAACAGCTATTCCTTTTTTTATTTCTTTTAATAGTGCCTTTATACCCATGTCACCTAATCTTGAATTTCTCTCCCATCTTTTAACTTCTTATCCAAACTGTTATTAAAATGTTAATTTGAAATCATTTTGCCATATAATTTATGCACATTATATATTTGTATATGTATATACATATGATAGCTAGCATATATATGGAGAGTTTGTGTGTATATATGTAAAAGCTTGCATATACATGTGTATACATGCTCACCAGCTCTCTCTACATGTGCTATCATATATATGTATGTGCATATATATACATAACTATATACCTATTACATACACATATATGTGTAAAGAGCAAGTATTTTTGTTGAGTGGTTACCATATGAGATAGAGAGAACCCATGTTACACATTACAGAAGTAATGTTTCATTTAATCTTCCAGTCACCCTGTAAAGTTGATACTACGATTATTTCCATATTTCAGATAAGGAAAGAGTTTCTGGAACCTACTTAAGCTCAAACAAATAAGAAAGAAAAGAGCCAGGGTTTCAAATTCAGATCACCCTGACTCCAAAGCATGTGTGATCTACCACCTATTACTTCTCATACCCAGTCCATCCCACCTAATCCCATTGTCACTTCTATTTTTGAATTTGTATTAACTCTATTACATACTCCCCTTCATGTTTTTCTTCACCATGTGTTTTGCCCTCAATGTAATTTACAATTCATGACATGATTCATTCTCTTAAAACACAACTCAATCTTGTCTTTCTTCTGCTTACAAATTATGAATGGCTTCTCATTGCAAATTGTCTCAGTCACCTTTCTTTTATCACTGTATTAGGTTTCTCCAGAGAAACTGAACCAATAGGTATCTATATAGAAAGAAACATATTTTCAGGCAGCGGCTCATGTAACTGTAAAGTCTGACAAATCCAGTATCTGCAGAATGGGCTGACAGACTGGACACCCAGAGATGAGCCTTTTAAAGTTTAAGTTCAAAGGCCATTGAGAGTGAAGACCCATGAAAGAGAAGTTGTTGCAGATGAAGTACAAAGGCAGTCTGTTGCAGAATTCCTTCTGTTAAGAGAGGTCAGCCTTTTTTTTAATTCAGGCCTTCAACTGATTGGATAAGGCCCACCCACGTTGTGGAGGACAGTCTGTTCTTCTTAAAATCAGTCAATTTAAATGTAAATCTCATTCAGGGTAAAGTCTGACCAAATATCTGGGCACCTTGGCCCAGTTAGTTGATACATAAAAGTGATCAATTTGATAACCATTCAACAGGTTCCTTATAATTCAGTGAAACTGACACTTGTGGGATTCCCCAAACCACCCTATTCTTTCTCATCTTCTTCCTTTAATGGCACTATTACTTTTGCTTGAATGGCCCACTCCTCTCTCATGTTATCATTCAATAAAAGACATGTTTAATAAATGAGATAAATATAAGAAGAAAATGAAAAATAGCACTCCAAATGCCAAAGCAAGTATTGTCTAAAGTCATAATTAAATAAGTCTTTCAACAAATGCTAACCCAGCCACCACTGTTATACAAACAGTAACTCTCTGGAATTTTGCTTTTTTTCATTTATAGAGTGGTGAGGAATAAAACATATTGGTCAGTAGAACCTTCTGTGATGATGAAAATACTGTAGCCTGTGCTATGCAACATCATAGCCACTAACTACATGTGACTATAAGGCTCTTGAAATGTGGCTGGTTTAATTAATGAATGAAATTTTCTCATTTCATTTAATTTCATTAATTTAAATTTAAATAGCTAGATATGACTGGTGACCACTGTAGGCAGTGTATGACTCAACAATCTAGAGAGTCCCCTAATTTAATTATTTTTTTGATTCTGTTTAATAATGTTTAATTCTAACTGTGTAACCAGACAGGTTGAAAACTCGTGTCTCCATAGAAATCTTGTTAAAGTCAGATTATGGAACTGACAATGGAATTTTCTGGAAAATGTCCAAGTCTGTGTTTGGTATAAGATATTTTTATGTGACAAAATCATTTCATAATTAATAATAAGGAGAAATGCACACAATTCACTTTATAGTATGAAGTGCTTTATACCTTAATTTCTTAACATTAACAAAATAGAGCTAAAAATAAATATTTTATCTGTGTAATTAAGAGCACCAAGTGGAATAATATGTGTTTTAACACTTAGCATGTTTTCCAGAATATAGCAGATCCTCAACAGAGTGTTCTTCTCCCCCATACTTTTTTTTTAAAGTTAATTTTTAAAATGCTTCATATACAACCTTTATTATAGTCTGGAGGTGATCTTTGTTTTTATTTCCTATTGAATTTGTTTTTTTTCTTTAAAAAAAAAAGCCACAAACAACAACAATAAAAAACCACAGTGCCATATAAATCACTAATCAAAGCAGGGCAGAGTTCAAACATTAAACAAAAGAAAAACATTCTTCACCTTGAAGGCCCTTTCTTCCAAACCAGCAAGTTAAAGGATTTCTCCATCACTGTTGGTACTGGCAAGGAAGCCACAACCTTTTTGTTTTCTTTCTCATCTCCCTTTGCTCCAAGTGCTCATTTCTAAGCCTTGCCACAGGAGATGCTGGCCCCCATCTTTCGAAAGAGACCCTATCATTTAAGAAGGGATTGGGGCGGCCAGGTTGCCTGTGGCTCTATGCTCCAGCGGGACTGCCAAATATGTGGGAGCAACTTCCTGTTCAGTGTGGGCTGTGCCCTGGCACCTTCAGTGCCAGCAGCTGTGTGGGGTCTCTTCTCACCAGGGGCCTCTCACTCATTGCTGAAACATTCTTGGAAAGTCGAGTTCCAAAGCTAAACAAACAGCACAGATAAATTTTGCAACAATATGCATTGACATTTTATAGCATGGTTATGAGAAGCATTTAGGGGAAGTAAAACACACCTACTAATATTCACACACACACACACACACACACACTCACACACACGACAATAGCATCATCAGGCTTAGTAAACCTAGACCTATACTGCTATGGAATTCTCATTTGAAGTCATATTTCACCAAGATCCTTATTTTAAAGGAGTCATTGAGTTTCCTGTGATTGTCTTTGTTTTTCTTTTTAGAATCACCAGGCTCAGAATGCTGCTGATGAATCTGCATCTGGGGAGAGACTCTCTCCTCACACCTCTTACTATTTTCAAGGTCTGTGAAAAACAAATTTTAGTGTTAAGCTTGAAAAAAAACATAATTTATCCAGAATAATAGGTCATTAAATATTTCTTCAAGTAATGCCCATTGTCATCAAAGTAGTGCATTAAAGAGCAAGGTCATAAGCTGTTGGGTAAGCCTCAGTTTATGCTTACATGTGCAAATATCTCTCCAGCAAGGGATAGAAAGCACACTACTTCCTTTAAGGATCTTTTCTCATTTTTTAAGCCCCCTTCCATTCAAGAAGCACATGCTCAATTCAGTGGCAACTTGAAAACGTGTGACAGATGAACAATAAAATACTGCACCTACGCTCACACTAAGGACTCAGAAGGAAAATTAAATCTTTCTAAGTAGGAGAGGTTGGGCAGTCAGTTTTTCCATACTTTCCTTTATGTGCTCCAAGCTCTGGAATGTACTGAGGAATGCATGTTGAATGATTTGGGACAGATATTTTTCTTCAATTTTTCTTCAGATTTTATTGCATTCACAGGGAAATATGAAATCACTAGGTCATCTTAGCCATAGACATATATAGAAATGAAATAATGTGTTTGATACTTAATGGATGTATTGCTTTCTATGTCCAAGAAGGAAAATGTTTTTCTCCCTGAAAAAGAATAAAATACAGTTAATGCCAGTTATAAAGCACCTTCCCAAACCCTACGTTTGGTTTAGGCTGCAGGACTGGAAATCAAATCACATCTTCCCTCTGTGTAGTAAAGTGCAGCCGTAGCTTATTTATTGGGCATTGTTAAAAGATGAGGTGTCCATGCAAAAGGAGTGCCAGGCAAAGGTTTTATTCCTTTATGTGTAAACTGAAAAGGAAAAACACACCAAAAATTTTCCTAAACATTAAAAATAAAAATATAAATTACATGTTGCCTTCATATACTATGGGTCCTAAATATAATTTAATCAAGTTTGAAGCTAAACTCTACCACTTATTAGTTAAATAACTTTGGCAAGTTAGTAAAGCCCAGCTCAGCTATTCATTGATTTTATAATTTTGTCAAATTATTTAGCCTCTGTTTTCTCATCTGTCAAGCAGAGATAATTATACCTATGTCACAGTTTGAATTAGCTAATCTATATAAAATACCTCATAAAATGCCCAACGCATAGACCTAGCCAGCATAACCTCCTGGCCAACCCTATGGATTCGACAGCCAGACTGTTTGCATTTGAATGTGCCTTTACCACTTCCTAGCAAGCAAGCTTGAACCATGTTTTTTTGTTTTGTTTTGTTTTTTTTGTCAGAGAGAGAGGGAGAGAGAGCTAGTGAGCACAGGCAGACAAAGTGGCAGGCAGAGGCAGAGGAAGAAGCAGGCTCCCTGCCGAGCAAGGAGCTCGATGTGGGACTCGATCCCAGGACGCTGGGATCATGACCTGAGCCGAAGGCAGCCGCTTAACCAACTGAGCCACCCAGGCGTCCCTTGAACCATGTTTTTAACTTAACCTCCCTGTACCTCGGTTTCTACATCTATAGAATGGTGATGGTAATAGTATGCAAGGATTAAAGTAATGTGCATAAAGCTTTTAGAGCAGTCACTCCCATATATATTAATGATGATTAATATTTTCTGAAGCATTTCTAAATGATCCAACTATATAAATGATACATATGCAAGGATGCATGCACATTGGGGGAAGGGGAGTGGTCTATTTTATTTATGTTTTGGCCATCTCACTATTTATTATCTTTCTAAATCTCAGCCATAAAAAGGTCTCATAAGTTGGTTAATACTCATTTCTATGCTTTTACATTTTCTGTCTTTGTCAGTTGGCTTTGTTGTTCCTTCCTGTTTTTGTTGTGAAAACATCATACTCATCTCAGCCAAACAATGGGGAAAGACTGGGATGGCTGAGGAAATGGGAGATCCATTCAGAATCTGCTGACACAGCAATAATGGTAACCCAGCAAGAAACTGGTGTCACTCAAGCAAATAGTAAAATGAAATTGTAGCAGTATATAAAACAGGTGTTCTCAGTGTCCTATATTCAGATTTGTGCAAGACGGGTCTCTGCCTCTGCATGCTTCTTCCAAAGAGCAAGGATTTGGTGGGCATCAAAGGATATGCCCACCTGACATCGATATTCTCCCTTTCTGGCCCATCCTCCTGATGCCTGTAGGTCCATAATTCTTTGACCACTATTCCTCAACCTATTTCCAGATTACTATACTAGAATCTATTTCCCTAGACCTGAGGGGTGGCTATGGGGATGCTCTTTATGGGAATAAGAACAAAACTCGGGGACTTGGACAATCTACACTGATGTGCTCAGGGAAACCTCATGGCAGGTGGGAGACAGCCAAGGCTGGCAGACTGTGGAGTTCAGAGGGCTTCAGACTGTCTTCCCTACACTTCCACATTTAAGTGAGAACTGTGAATCTCCATCCTTAGGTCATTCTGAAGTAGATATATCAAGGTAGGAAGATAAAACATGTTTAAATAATAGTTCGCTAGATTGATTTAGAAATTTTAAATATTAGACAATAATATGTTGATTTCCACTTATACTCATCTTCCAGGCTTTGTAAATATGGCAGTAAGCCTGTATATATTTTTCCAACTAGGATGCTTCTTAAGATATGAAGATTTGAACCATGGACCCACAAAGGATATTTTCACCATGGCTTAGAGTTGAAGTTAATATGAAAAGACACAGAAGTTTAGGAGACAGCATAGACTTTAAACCATATAAGATCTTACTAAATACTTAACAGAATGGTTGAAACTAAAAAGACTGACAACATTATATGTGATGGAGATGTGGAAAATTCATTTTTAGTGAGAATATGAGATGGTGTGATCACTTTCGATAAAAGTCTGGTGGTTTCTTATAATATTAAATGTATATCTACCTATGATCTAGCAATCTACACCAATGTGATTAACCATGAAAAAAATTAAAAATATATTTATAAACACACTTTTCATAGTAGTTTAGAACTGGAGACAACCCCAGTGTCCATGAATAGGAGAATGACTGCACCTGTGGTATATTCATATAATGGAATACTAGTATAGTAGAATACAAAGGAATGAATTTCTGGTAAAAGCAGTATGCAAGAATCATTTTTTTTAAATGTTGCTAAAAAAATAATAAATAAAAATTTAAAAAATGTTGCTAGGTGAAAGAAGCCTTAGACACACCAAAAAAGAATATAGTACAATTCCATTTATAAAAATTTTAGCACAGATAAGACTGACCCGTGTTTAAAAAAATCTCAACATTAACTGCCTTTGTGGGGGATGGTGGCAGAGACTAATGGAAAAGGAAATGCTGAAATGTTGTGAGATGTAGGTTATGGGTAGACTTCTTGGAGATGGGGGAGCAATAATTCTTAGGACTAGAGATATTTCTCCTACTGAGGAGCTGGCCAGGATTTGGAATTCGTTCCATAGCGAGGATTCCCATGATGCTTTTTTTCAGGGGAAGTGGCAGAATGTTAGAGTAGCATGGTCTGGTGCGACTAGAGAGTTCCTACCATCAGCATCAGGTCTGGTGACCACGGCAAGTATCCCAGAGTCCCAGCTTCACACAGGAGCGGCCTTCTTCAAGCGATCAGTCAGTCTTAAATAATGAGTGAATCAGAAGGGACAAATGTGGACTAAGGACCAGAAAGTACTCCCCAAATGGGCTAACTTCTTGTGAGACCCTGGGGTTTTCTCATGACTTGGAAAGGGTAAACATTCAAATCAACTGAGACTGAATTTTATACTGTATTAGTAAGTGAAGCATCAGAATAGAAAAATTAAGTCATGTTCTGGGGCTCCTACTCTGAATTTATGTTTAAAAGTTTAGCCCTTCTTCAGAGGGATTAGGCTTATGTGTGTGGCCCGGAAGGCAAAAAGCATGACAAATGCATAGACGTTTTACAGAAGTCAGCATCAGCTCAATATAAAGAATATTTCCTCTGGGAGCTATAAAACCAGAAGGGGTAATGTGTTCATCAGCTAATAATACATGCTCTGGTTCATTTAACATTTGATATTCTCTTTGCAAATTAATAAATGGTATTCTAAGACATTAACACAAAAATAAAAACAGAGCAGGCTGCTGTTGTGAACTTAACTAAACTGACTTAGTCTTTCAGAATTATTGGGTTCCTCTTATTGTGAAAATCATTCTGCAGTATATTCACATATCAAATCATCACATTGTGTACCTTAAACTTACACACTTTTATATGTCAATTATATCCTACTAAAGCTGGAAAAAATAATTATTGGATTCCTTTGGGTAGACATCTGTAGCCTGAGGCATCTTACCACTATTTGCTGTTTTATGATACAAGCAAGTCTCAGGCCAAATTCTGCCAATGTATATTTTTAGCAAGTATACACAGGTCAGGAATTCAACCTGCAAACTTGTTCTTTGGGGCACTCCTACAGTTAAACAAAAGGGTCCTGTGAGGCAAATGTGACAATATTCCAGTAGCAATAGTATGTTAGTCTGCTAATCAAAATGAGAGACATAGCCTTAGTAGTTGGATACCATTTTGAGCAATTGAGCTAATCCAAGACTCTTGTACCTTATTCAACCAAAAAGCAGAAGTGACCGGTCCATATTATCTTATATAATACTGTCACAGACCAATCACTGCTAACTTTCTCTAGGCTCATTACCATACCATCTGATCACTAAACAGTGATCAAGATTCAGGACAATTGAATTGATTATAACTATCAATCTGGAATGTAGAATCCTGATGGGGACTTTCCAAGTAGTAGTTAACTATCCCTGGGGTGTGTGACCTTGATTAAGATTTTTCAAGTTAACTCATTATCCTTAGGGCACAGATTAAAGCTAATATACACATGTATATCTTTTTTTTAAACTGAAGTAATCTCAGATAATTTGTGGAAAATATAACAACTGCCTCATAAAGCATGAATTCTCATTAATCTAAGTGACCAGGCAAAAGCTGTAAGATCAGTTGTTCTTGTTTCTTCTGTCAGAGAAATGTCCTTCACTGAGTCCTTTGGATCCTCATCTCATTCTAAAATTCTTTTTTTTTAAACCTAAGATCACACATCTAAGTAGTGGTGAAACTAGGAATGGAAACTGTTTCTCCTTTTGATCAGTTACTCATTTAGATTGGCTGCAAGATTTACCAAGTTATTCAACATATTCATATTCATAATCATTTCTGATTATGTCTTATTAATTCAAACACCCATTGATTTTCTTACTGGATACTATTTAAATCTTTCTCTATTATCATTCTCAATCTTGTGACTTTCATGATAAAAATTATAGTTTTAACTGTTTTTATTCTGCAGACTAATTACAAACCATATTTTATATAAAAAATTGATAATAAGTATGGTATTGATATGGTATTAACATCCTCTAAAATGTTAAATAAAAATTAATCTTGAAATTCATTAAAGTTACAAATGAGGCTTTCAGTTGCTCCAGAACTCACTATTTATATAGCAATTTGGGATATTTGTAATCTGCCAAAAAACCCATATAAAATATCAACATTTTATTTTTCTCCATATTAAAAACTATGAATTTCAGTGTATTGAAATAAGTTAAAAGGTTACAGTGGGTACATTCTGTTCTATTAATTTTAAAATGCAAAATTAAGCAGAATTCTAAATATTAGGATATAATAGAAAATAAATATTATGGCTGCATGATATCCTTGGTAAAGTCACCTTTTAAAAACAATTAAAAGGGGCGCCTGGGTGGCTCAGTGGGTTATAGCCTCTGCCTTCGGCTCAGGTCATGATCCTAGGGTCCTGGGATTGTAAAATCTTTTTAAAAAAAGTAAAAACAATTAAAATTCTTTTAATTTTCACAGAAAATTGAAACTATTTTATAAGAGAAAAGGTATTATGCAGGAGAATCAAGCTTCTGATTATTCTGAGATAACTTTCCTATTTCTTTGCTGATGAACCTTTCTTCTTCCTGTCATCACCTCCAAGTTTCAAGGAATGTGAAAACCAATAGGAGGAACAAACTGTTCTGTGGTGTCAGGCTTGGTGGTTTTATGGAAACTTAACAGGATCCCTCCTTCTCCTAGCTGTCCATATAGTCTCAACAAGGTTAGTTAAAAAAAGGCCAAAACAAATGTTTCCTTTCTGGGGTTTTGAGGCCTGTACTTCCAGTTGAGAAATAAAGGCACACATTTAGTGGGTTGGTGTGTTGCAATAAGAACTACTCAAAGTTAGAAGACTTGAACAAGTGATGAATTAAAAGTCCAAAAGTATTTTTTTCTAATGAATATATTCTGATAAATTATTGATTAATATGTCTCCTTTGGTTTTAGCATACCAAATACTGTGAAAAATGCATCCACATCATAATATCTGTAAAGGTTGCTCAAAATAGCTGACCTCCTACATTATGCTGCAGCAGAATGAATATAGACTAAAATTTCCTTGAGGACAGAAGCCATGTGTTATTGATCTTTATAACCTAATAGCCCAGCCAGGTCAGTGGCTAATTGTTGAATGGGAGCAATCCATCAATATCTGAAGTTGGCAACTCTTTTGTCTAGATATAGTGAAATAAGAGTTGGGTTTGTTAGTGGTCAGAAAGTTGAGGTTTGGGGCGCCTGGGTGGCTGAGTAGTTAAGCGTCTGCCTTCAGCTCAGGTCATGATCCCAGGGTCCTGGGATCAAACCCCACATTGGGCTCTCTGCTCAGCGGGAAGCTGCTTCTCCCTCTCCCACTCCCCCTGTTTGTGTTTCTGCTCTTGCTGTCTCTCTCTATATCAAATAAATAAATAAAATCTTTAAAAAAAAAAAAGAAAAAGAAAGATAGTTGAGGTTCTCCTTCTAACTCTGTGTCCTGCTAATAAGTCTCATTCTCCTCAATGATAATATGAAATAATGATGTCTGTTTATCTACCCTGAGACTTTACTTTAAGGCAAAGAAATTATGTTTGGTTTAAAATTCTATGTACTGGATTGCTATTTAGAGTTATTATTACTACATCCTATGGGTGGAGTTATCTTTAAAATACCTGGGCAAGAAAAGATAGTGTGTTGCTTGTTATCCCTGAACCCAGTAAGTGAATGAATCCCTGCAGCTAGAGCTCCATAATATGATCATATTTTTAAAAAATGAGGTGTAACTTAAATAGAATAAGATTGCACAGATTTCAGGTATACAATTCTGTAATTCTTACAAATGTAGGAGCGCCTGGGTGGCTCAGTCATTACGTGTCTGCCTTCAGCTCAGATTATGATCCTAGAGTCCTGGGATCTGCTGGACAGTCCCTGCTGTGTGGGGAACCTGCTTCTCCCTCTCCCTCTGCCCCTGCTCATGTTCCCTCTCTTGCTCTGCCTCTCTCTGTCAAATAAATAAACAACAACAAATGTATACACTCATGTAACCACTAGATTATCAAGACACAAAACATTTCCACCAATATCAAAAGTTCCCTCATGTTCCTTTACCAGTCTCTCTCCATCCCTGCACCACCGGGAAGCTGCTATTTTTATTTATATCCCTATAATTTAGTTCTGATGTTCTAGAATGTTAATAAATGGAGAATACAGTAATTTTTGTGGTTATCTTGCCCCATGCAAAATCTTGGAGATTCATCTTGTGTTGGTTTTCTTTTTTTCATTGATGAGTCAGATAAATATGCCATTATTTGTTTGCCCATTCACCTGTTGGTAGGCATTGATTGTTTCTAGTTTTAGGCTATTATAAACAAAGTTTCCATGGATATTCTTGTACAAGTCTTTTTGTAGAAAATTGCTTTAATTTCTCTTGGGTAAGTACGCAGAAGAGAAATTTTTGGACCATTAGGTTGGCTTTTCTTAAAAAAACAAAAACAAACAAACAAAACACTTCCTAAGGCAGTTGTAACATTTTAAATACTCACCAGCAGTGACTGCATTAGAATCCCACTTGGTCTCTATACCATCCAACATTTGGAATTATTGTGTGTGTGTGTGTTTCAGTGGTATTTGTAAAGTATTATCTCATTGTGGTATTAATTTGCATCTCCTGATGATAAAAAAAAAATATATGAGAGTTTTGGAAGTCCCTTGCCCATTTCTAATTGTTCTTTTGTCTTTGTATTATTAGTGTTTAGGAGTTCTTTATATATTGTTGATGCAGATTCTTTGTGAGATATTGTAAATACTTTCTCCTATTGTGTGGCTTGACTGGCATGTTGTGATATCTTTTGTCAAGCAAATTGTAAGAATTTTTATTAAGCCTGATTTATCTTTCTTTGTTTTAAAATTAGCACTTCTTTATTTCTAAAAAAATCTTTATGGACCTACATTTACAAATATATTTGTCTTATTTTTTCTCATAGGCACTTTATAATTTCCAGTTTTACATTGCACTCATAATTTCTCCTCATGTATATATGCTGTGAGTCACATTTAGTTTTTTTAATTTTTTATATGTTTATCTAGTGTTCCTATTAGATTTGTTGAAAAGACTTTCTTTTCTTCCATTAAATAGCTTCAGTATATTTCAAAAATATGTTGACTATATATATTTGGGTCTATTTCTGGACTCTATTCTGACACATTGCACTTATGCCAATGCCAAGATAGTCAATTATATATTGTATCTTTATAACAAGTCTTAAAGTCAGATATTTAAGTCCACCAGCTTTATTCAACTTTATCAATGTGAGCAGCATATACTTTGATATTTCTGAAAATTTACTCTGAAAATCTGTGCCTCCAAAAAGGGGTGTTTAGTCCATTTACACTTAATGTAATTATTGTCACTGTTAAGTTTAAGTCTCTCATCTTTCTTTTTTATTTTTATTTTTTGGCCCATCTATTTTTTGTTCTTTTGTTCTTTCTTTCCTGCCCTCCTTTGGAAAAATGAAATTTGTTTAAGTCTTTCATATTATCCCCTTTAATCACTTTTTATATATACCTCATTGCTTTACATTTCTAGAGACTATCTTATAGACTAGAATGTATATTCCATATGATTGCTTTTTTGATTTAAACTTTTCCTCTATATAGGATCTATAGAGTAGATAGTTGGCTATTTGACACTAATATTTGTTCTAAGCTCAGATTATGGAGATACTGCAAAGCCAGTTACTTTCAGAGTGACTATAAGAAAAAAAGGTGATTCTTATGAGTGAAAACAAGAAGTTAACAGAAATAACAAATAAATCAGATAAGACTGAAGCTCCATTTGTATTATTTGGACTCAAGAGTAAATATATAAATATTTTCTTTAAATTTATCCTATATTTGATTTTAGACAGGTAATAAAGCACAATGATACTTGCTTTAAATGTAGTAACACATCCCTGAAACTACTATAGCTTTGAAAAGAAACTGTCTCGCATAAAAGAGAGATATATTTGACTGCTGGCCTTTACATTTACATTCAAGCATTTACATTTACATTTACATTCTGTTAAGCTAAATAGCTATCTTCTTTTGATTTCATCTCTCCACTCATTCATTCATTTATTCATTCAAAAAGTCACTCAGTTTGCTAGGAACATCACCATGACCATTGTGGAAATCTTGAGTCAATTCCTAAGAAGGCCAGGAACAGTTAATGTTTCTTTTTTGTTCCTTCAAAGCAAAAGGAGGCCTGGCCTAAATTAAGCAGGGAGTGCTTTTTTTGCAAAGCATACCAAGCTTTATGGGACTTCAAGTTCAGCATTTTAGGCACAGTATTTCAAACTAAATCACAAGAAAAAAATTCACCACTATATTACTTCTTTTAAACAATTCAGCATGATGTATTTTCCCCCCTTTGGAAATGGGATACAGCTGCTTCCTGGGTCATGATTATGTTTAAGGATCTTTTTGGTAAACTGAGGCCTTCTTGAAGTATCATTATGAAAATGTGTAAAATATAAGTCTTACTACCTTAAACACTTATGGAGCTATAGGAAAAATAAAGAGTAAAATTTGTAAAGAGAAAGGGTGAAGTTAAAATTTTCTAATGCATATTCTTACAAGTTTTTTAAATGCAGCATCTTGTTTTTCAACCATTAAAAGCAATTGGAATCAGATTTTTATTTTTAAGTAAAAGAACACTCTTTACTAAATAATAACAGCATAAGAAGAAAGAGTTCTATGAACTTCAAGTGTTTAAAATACAAACATATTTTACAATCAAACTTTTTCCAAAACATTTCCTAATTTAAAAGGAAGTAAAAATCTTTTTAGCTTATTCTTTATCTTAACAGATACCTTTACCATAATGCAGATTGCCTTATTGTTTCATGACATATTTTTGTTCTGTATTTTTTAGGAAATTACTTAGGCTTTTTTTATTTCTTGATTGCAAGAGTAATAGATACTTGTTAGAAAAAAGCTACAGAGAAAACACAAAGAGTAAAAAATTTAATATATCCCATGATGAAGAATAGTCCCTTTAGTATCTTTGTGAATTTTATTTTATCCTTTTCCTGTATATGTATTTTAATACCAACCAACCATACATATGCATATCAAACACAGATATAAACATATATATGCTTAATGAATTTATACTGTACTTTCTAAATGTGTATTACTTTAAACACTAATTTTTCCTTTAATAGGCTTTAAAAATGTTCAATATCTATAAATATAGATCCAATTAGATTTCTGTATCCATTCCACAGAAGCTATTTAGATGATCACCACTAACTTCTAATTCAGTGTGTCCTCATTCCTCATTTTACTTGACCTTTACTTGACACAGTGGATCTTAACTCTTTCTCTTGAATCACTGTCTTCATTTGGCTTCCGGAGCTCCTCCTGGTTTTATTTTTCTGGCTGCTCCTTCTTGGTCTCCTTTACTAATTTCTCCTTGATTCCACAGTCCCACAGTCTCTAAACATCAGAGTTTTATTGGACTCAGTTCTCATACCTCCTCTCTTGTCTCTCTATAACCTTTCCCCTGGTGCTCATATATAGTCCAGTGACTTTAAATACCATTTATGAGATAGCATCTCCCAAATACAACTCTCCAGTCTGGCTGCCTCTTCTGTTTTCCTGGCTATATACATACAACTGACTATTTGACATCTCTATTTGGAGATTTCATAGGCATCTCAAATTTAGGATTCAAAACTTCAAGGTGAAAGATTGAATCTGATTGATATTATCTGCCAGACCTTCTCATGTTCCCTGTCTCAGTGAGTGGTAACTCATGTTTCCTGTTATTCAAGAAATAAATTTTCAAGCCATCTTTGAATTATTTTACCAACATCCTACATTGGATTTGATAAAAATGCTACTGACTTTTCAAATCAGGCCCGAATCTTACCACTTACCACCTCCACTGCAACACCCAGGTCCAAGCATCTTTATCCCTTGCTTAGATTATCACAGAATACTTATAACTGGTCTCCTTCCTTTTACATTTAGCTCATTTTAATCTCTTCTTTATGCAGCAAAGGAACCTTATTATAAAATTAAGACAAAGCACATTATTTCTCTCTTTTATCCTCTCCAATGGCTAAAGGTCTTCACTACTATCTAGTTTCCTCTCTGACCTCACCTCCTAGAACTCACCTTTTGCTAACACTTCTCTGCCCATGCTGATCCCTTGCTGTTCTTCAATCCCTTGGTATTAGGTCTTCTCTCTGTGTAATATCTTATTCTTCCAGATATCCTTATTGTTTATTCTCTGACCTATATCTTGATGCAAATTTCCCCCCTCCATGGGTTGTTCAGCCACCCCATCATGAATCCCATCATTCCATTTCCCTGTTTTATCTTTCTTTTTAGTACCAATCTAATATATTATGTATATTTACTTAAGTATTGTGTTTTTGTCTCATAAGCTAGAATGTAAAATCCAGGAGGGCAGGGTTGTTTTTTTTTTTTTTCCTGTCTTATTATTTCTGTATAACCAGTTTATAGAACAGTGGCTAGAGGGGTGCCTGGGTGGCTCAGTGGGTTAAAGCCTCTGCCTTTGGCTCAGGTCATGATCTCATGGTCCTGGGATAGAGCCCTGCATGAGACTTTCTACTCAGCAGGGAGCCTGCTTCCCCCTCTCTCTCTGCCTGCCTCTCTGCCTACTTGTGATCTCTGTCTGTCAAATAAACAAATAAATAAAATCTTAAAAAAAAAAGAACAGTGGCTAGAATATTATGAACACTGAAATATTTGTTTAATGAATGAAGAAATAAATGAAATCCCTTCATTATTTGGACCTACTAATAATATTTCATTACATAGATGAACGGTTACTTTTTTCAACCAATTCTGGATTGATGCATGCTTAGTTGGTTTCTATTTCTTTATTATTATTTGTTTGTTTGTGTGTGTGCTTCAGAGAGGGGGCGGGGCAGAGGGAATGGGAGAGAGAACATTAAGCAAGGTCCATGCCTGAGTAGAGCCCAATGCGGGGCTGGATCTCATGACACTGAGATCACGACCTGAGCTGAAATCAAGAGTCAGATGCTTAATCAACTGAGCCACCCAGGCACCCCCGTTTCTTTATTATTATTAACACAGTATATAAACACTCTCTGACAATACCTGAGTGTTCCTCTAAGGTAAGTTTCTAGAAGTGGAGTTGCCATATTAAAGGTCTGGCACCGTTTTAAGGCTTTGTTAGGCAGCTGGTAGTCCTCCACAGAGTATGCAGGGTCATATACCTGAACCATGTGTGTGAGTTTCTCTGCTCTAGGGCATTGACTATAGGGAGTATAAACATTCTCTCTAATACTTCTCAATATGTATTAAAAATTTGGTATCTCAGTGTTGTTTTACATTCATGCAACTTAAATAAATAACTACAAACAAAACATAAAAAACTATAAGTAAAATTCCTCTAGCCTAGATGGTAGCATCTCTCAGGGAACCAGCACACAAACAGCCCTTGTTAGTAGTTGTACAGCACCTTCTCTGATAGGACAGGGCAGTTCCTATGAATTCCCCCAAAGAGATTTGACTTTTCACTTGTACTCTCTTCTCATTCACTGTTCACCAGACAGATGATATTCTACTATTTTGCCACTGTTTCCTACTAAGATCCAGCAACAGAACTGATATTAGTGCTTTTGCAGAGAAAAGCAACAAACAAAAGGCATCAGAGCTGAATTAATCTTCTTTACAAAGAAAGTCACTTGTAATTCCTCTCTGTAATTAGATCTTCAGTGAGTTTCTAGGTAGGGATGGGCTTTCCCATCCATTTAGGGAGGTAGAAGATGGTTGGGAGTGTGTAGCTTTTCAGTCGGCCTAACACGAGTCTTTCTAGCTGAAGTTTATTTGTTTTGGCTATGATTCTGACAGGCCTCCTTCCTGTGCGCTTGTTAGATTTTTCTGGCTACATTCATAAAATAGGGAGCCTGTCTCTTGGTGAATATTGAATTCCTCTATGTGATAACTTGTGATTTTAATGAAATTTTGTTAATCTCTGAAACATGGGCTCCTTTGTGTCTAGTGCCCCTAATCTTCCCAAGCTGTTTTTTGTTGTTATTTAGATGTGAGTGTTGTCTGTTGGCATAATTCAGATTTTCTGTTCCGTCTATAAAAAATGGCCTATATATATTCATATTACATTTTAGGAAATGTATTTCTTTGCATGACTATAGAAGTAGAAGTTAGTTACTCTGGTTGAAAGTTATAATTAATATGGTGGTAGAGACTATTCAGGGAGTAATAGTGTCGGAGAAATCACAACCCCGTCTGTGCTTTTCCTTTTTAAGGAAAAGGAGTCCATTTTTCCTAACACAGCATTTCCCAGACTTTTTGGTTCTGCATTCCTTTAAACTATTGGAAGTTATTTTCAAGGCCAAAGAACATTATTTGTGGGTTATAATATCAATATTTGTCATATTAAACTTTAAAACTGAGAAATTTTTAAAACACTGGTTTATTGGTTTATTTAAAGACGGAAGTGGTAAACCAACTGCATGTTAATAAAAAGAACATATTTTTATGAATATAATGTTTTTAAAGTTTTAGTTAGAAGAGTAACATTGTTTTACATTTTTGTAAATGTCTTTAATATATAAATTAATAGATGGCAGCTGGATTTTCAGCCTGCTTCTGCATCTAATCTGTTGTAATATCACACATCATGTAGCTTCTGGAAAATTCCATTGCACACTTGTGAGAGAATGAAAATGAAAAAGAGAAATAACATCTTAACATTATTATGAAAATAGTTTTGACCTTACTGACCTTCTAAGTGTTCCTCAGGGGTCCTCAAATCCTATGTTGTCCTACAATAGAGGGGCAGTATGATACAGAATATGAAAAAGCAGAGTATAAGACAAAAGTTGAAGAGTTGGAACTTATTAGCTTTGGTTTATATTACCTAAATCAGAAAAGAAGCGATGAAGTATGTTAAAATTTTTTATTTTAGAAACATTCACTCTTAGTGGGCTTGCTTCTTTGGTTTATTGATCATGCCTTCATCTACATTATGTAAGGATTTCTTTCATTTTCTCAGTGACCTGCTTAAACAGCAGAAATTGTGTCTCACTAGAGCAATTTTCTATGCTTTATATTGACTTTATTGTATCTTTGATTGATAAATTAAAATAAAAAACAAAGAACATAGCTTCCTCAGTTATGAAAGAACTAAAGTTCTTACAATGATCTTTTAAATTCATTTTTAAAACCTTTATTGTCAATTTGATTAAATAGGTAGCTGGAAATTTTTTCTCAGACACCCATTGTTCTATTTTAGTGAAGTACCCAAATTGTTCCTAACAACTCTTTCAGTTTTGCCTTCCTGAAACTTGTCCCTCAATTTAGAAAAGAATAAAAACATTTTCAGGATATATTTTATACCTAAAACTATTTTGGGGAGTTTCCGGAGGTCACCTGAGAAATCACAAAGATTTTTTCTGTCACCTTGTAAATTAAGAGAAGCTAGATAACTTAATGTGTGTTTGATCTATTGCTATTATAGAGCTTCATGGGAAAAGTTGTCAGTTCGGAAAACACAGCCTTTCCTAGATAATGTATGGGTCTGTAAAATGTTGGCAATTTAATGAAATATAGGAAGTCCCCAGAAATGTGCCAATGCCCTCTCTATCCATAAAATGTTTTTACTCCCAGGAGGAAAACTGATCAAAATTTCTATAAAATAGTTACATGTCATACTTCAATAGAGAATTTTATTTTCTTTTGTTTGGATATTGATTATGATGATAAGATTATTGATTATGATGATAAATTAACAAAAGACCTTAAGTCTATAGATGGTTTTATTTGACTCTGATGCTTGCCTTAAGGCTGATGCTTGCCATAAGCCAAGGGCCGAAGTTGTATCTCTGACACTTCAGATGACTGACGGGTCAAAGAATTGACTCTTGAGCGCCAGCTTCAGAGCTGACATCATACAGACAACTTTGAAACTCACCTGGTAGACTGATTCCTGAAATTAGACCACTAACCCAAGAAATTAGAATTCATTTCCTGGAATTGAATAAGAAAACTGGTGACCGTTTGGCCTAACGTTGGTACAGTTTTAACTTTATTTTCTAGAGCTGTGAAGAAGCCCTTTCTTTTTCTTCTTAAACTGTCTTTCATGAATACAATATAGTGAAATCTGCTTTTTAAGCTGAAATATGGCATTTTGAAATAATATTTGGTTCTTACTAACCACAAATTATTACAAACTTCATGGCTTAAAATGACAGAAATGTATTCTGTCACAGTTCTGGAGTCAAGAAATCTGAAAATCAAAGTGTCTACAGGACTGATTCTTTCTGAAAGCTCTAAAGGGAGAATCTGTCACATGCATCTCCTAGTTTCCGATGGTGTCTGGCAATCTTTGGTGTTTTGTGGCTTATAGACGTATCACTTCAATCTCTGCCTCTGTTTTCACATGGCCCTCTCTTAAATTCGGGATGATTCTCATCACAAAATTCTTACCTTAGGTACATCTACAAAGAGGTTATTTCCAAGGAAGGGCACATTCATAGGTGTTGGGACTTGGAGTTATCTTCTGGGAGGACACAATTCAGCCCACTATGCCACCTCTCCGGATTTGAAAACCTTTGTATGTCTTCTGACTTTTCATGGGATATTTGCAAAAGGACAATAAGAATCTATACTATAACGTCTTGCCTGAAGTGTTGTATTTGAAACTGAAGTTCTTTTAATCAGGTATGACAAGCTGCCTTTAAGGAAAAAACAAACAAAAAAACCCTTTACTTCTGCAACCAATGCCTCCAAACTTCTCCCGTGAAAACTGGCCTAAAACCTGGCTTACAAGGTCCTGGTCTTACCCATAAGGTAGTAAGGAAGATTCCTGGAAGACTAGGAGTCTTTAAAAATTGGGGGGACTTGCAAGAGATAGGAATTCACTTGGATATATAACTACAGGTAAAATCTGTTGGAGAGAGATTTTTGGGCTTGGCTCCCCAGCTTTGGGATTAAAAAAAATAGATATTTTTAAAAAGTAAAATTTGAGGGGGGTGGGGGGAAGAGGGGTTGGGTGAGGGTGGTGGGGTTACAGCATATGTTTAAATAAAGCTTAAATAAAGTAAAAAAAAAAAAGTAAAATTTGAGATTCCTTATGAAAATATGCAGGCAGACGTTAATTCATGGCCTTTGTAGCTCTTCAGTATGGGATGTATGAATTGCAAGAATTGCAAAGCAAACTCAAGGAGCTTATGTGATAAATGAACACTCTCACTGCCCTCAGGTAAATAATCAAATCAAACCTCATGGCTGATTTTTAGGATCATGAATAATCTTTGAGGTAATTATGGTCACAAGAGGGATAGACTATCAGGAAAAAAATATTAAAGACTTTGAACAGGCAAAAGGTTACTTGGCGTCCTGTTTAGCAGTCTTTTGCATTATCTGTGCATTTTGTTGTCTTTGAGCCATTTTATAAATCTGTAATTTGTAGAAACCAGTTACAATGAAACATGAATGTTGTCCATAGAGAGTGCATTTGTCTCGTCCATCTTCAAGAAGTCAGCTTTATAGCTATTAACCAGCATTTTCAGCACTGCCAAATACCCACATCTGTGTTCTCTGAATTCTCTTTTCAATTGTTCTACTATCTTACAGGCTTCTACAGTATTATTAATAAGTTAAATAAATAGCTGTCTTTATTTACAAAGTGCATAAGACATAAAATTGTGTTGGTTATGTTTATTCATCATTCAGGAAAAAAATAACAATTTTGGGCTATCTCTGTGGGAAAATGCCATATATTGATTGACTTACTTGTTTATCTTGCCTCCTCCTGAATGGAACGGCCTTGATTCTGAAATGGCAATGACTTAGTCTGATTGAGTACTATTATCTCCAGACATGAGAATAATTCCTGGCCCATCTGAGATGCTCAGTAAATGCTTTTGGAAAGAAGAAATGATTGGATGAACACATTCAGGAAAACAGATTATAATTTTCTTTATATGATTACATCTCAGTCAACATTTCAACTGATGTTTGTAGAAGGAATTAAGAAATTAGTCAGTAATATAGGGTTAGCCATTACTTAATTAAATTAATAATTTTAATAACCATATAATATAATTTGAGCCTAGATTATTATAATATGCATAAATGTATTATAAAATTAGATATAAGCTAAAAAATATGCTATGTTTATGATCAAAATACTAATCAAATAAAAACCAAATAGTGTGCAAAAAACAATCACCTTGTAAAAACAAAATCATCTTGCGATTAGTCCTCTACAACATAAAATAGTAAAATAGTATATAGTAAATTCAAATTATTTATTTTATTCCATTTACCTTACTTCTTTTTCAATGTCCTTCTTGCCTCTGTGTCTCTCTGTCTCTCTTTCACTGGGGCACATGTCATCAGGCTCATTCATTCAGGGTCTACTTCTGAAGGATCCCTGCCTCTTCCTTGGAAGAGTACCAGAGGTACCAAAGAGTTTACAGGGCATTCTCATCACCGGTAGTATTCACAGTAAAGATAGTTCTATGGAAAGCCACTGTAATATGCTTGAATTCTCTCTGTACTCTTTCTCAGAACTGACCTATTTGAGAATATGTTTGTGATCAAGAAACATGTTGAATCTTCTTCCCTATCTCTTTTGTCCTAATCATCATACTTACACTTTGAAATAAGAAGTATAGCTCTTTCCCATACCACATCTTACTATATTATCTCAATGCACATAACCTTAGGCCATGAAATGAAGGAACATTAATATCTATTTCATTAAGATATGTATTTATAGATTAATTTTCATGTTCTTCAGATGAATCATTATCAAAATTTAAAATACAGTAATTTGGGCATTTGTATATTAATAATTATAATAATAAAGTTAAATCCAGAATAAAATGCTTAACCTTTTTTTAAGATGTTATTTATTTATTTAAGACAGAGAAAGAGAGTGCCTATGAGCATGAGTGTGGGGAAGGACAGAGAGAGAGAGAAGCAGACGCCCCCTGAGCAGGGAACCTGATGAAGGGCTTGATCCGAGGACCTTGGGATCATGATCTGAGCTGAAGATAGACGCTTAACTGACTGAGCCACCCAGGTGCCCCTAAAATGTTTAACTTTTAAGGATATAACATCAAAGCAAATTTTTAAGATTTCAATATCAATGTATAGATGTATAAATATGTACATTATTGTCACAGTTAAAGATGAAAAGAACAGGTGGTTAATATAGAGAACTTTAAATATAAAAAAATTACATTAGGATAGATTTTAGAGGAAGAAGGGAAATAATATTTCAAGGGGAAAATGGATTGAAATTAAATTTCCAGATATTAAAGAAAAGCTTATTCATGAACATTTTGATAGATTATGAGAATGTCAAATGACTACTGTATTTGTCTTATGATGGATACATTTAAAATATATTCCAAGAGCTATATATTTCTGCATGTCTAAGGCATTGCATCATTTCTAGAGAAATTCTTTTAGTGGCAAATTTAGCAAGAAATTATAAACTTTATGCTATTTCTAGTCTGTAGACTCGCATGGAAAGAATAACCACTAATGAGTATTCTGTACTGTTTTTTTAGCTAGAGGTAGTGTCAACCTCAGATAGTATCATATCTTAGTTCATTAAAAAAGCCCAGAAAACATTCACAAGTTATTCTAATGATAGCATCATAAGACTCAATGTTAAGTCTGTTGGGAACAGGAATTAATAGTTGAAACAAAGATTTCAAGTCCCTTATCCTTTGGCCTTGGTCCATACACTTGGACTTGTACATAGTAGCACCGTGTAGGGTATTGATTAAGAACCCAGCAAACCAACATACTGACTGTGACTTTCCCCAAATTACTTCAAATTTCCAAACCCAAGTTTTTACTATTTAAAATAGGGCTCCTCTGTAAAATAGTTCTATCCCTTAGAATTCTTCAAAGGAATTAATTGTGTATTGAGAGTTTAGGGCAGTGTCTAGAACATAAAATTATTATGTTTAAGTAATTGTTTAGTGCTATAATTATGTACAGACACAAACATTTATTCTTTTATTTAAAAATTAACTGACATTTGGGGTGACTGGTTAGCTAAGTTGGTTAAGTGTCCAACTCTTGATGTCAACTCAGGGCATGATTTCAGAGTCCTGAGGTGGAGCCCTGTGTCAGGCTCTGCACCAAACATGGAGCCTGATTGAGATTCTTTCCCCCCACCCGCTCCTCCTCTGGCTTGTGTGCACACATGCTCTCTCTTTCTCTCTCAAAAAAATTTTTTTTTAAATTGACTGGCATTTAACCTTAATTCATTAATAAATATATTGTCTACAATATATTTCTGTTTAACTCACTCAGTATCACTGAGGCATTTCTCAAATCTTCAGCTACAGAAAATTACTAATGCCAAAGTAATGAAAACTAAGATTTCGGTGAATCTTACATTAGAAGACAGAAATAATCTTTTTGCATAAAACAGCCACTGAGAACTGAAATTTAATAAAATGCCAGGCATTGCTTGGTTTTTATTCCTATTGTCACAGAGAAATAATCAAGAAGGAACATAAAGTTCAAGGCCAATTATTATTTAAACAACAATGTAGCCTTCCCTTTTATTGTACTACACTCCATTATCTCCTTTTAGCCTAAAAGCACTGTTTTTATGACAAAGAATAAAATTCAAAGCCTTTACTTTGAATATTTAATTGTCAATATTAAACAGTACATAGAGAAAAGCCCCAAATTTGAGTGTATATTCAATTTAAAGATTTTATTTATTTATTTATTTGTCAGAGAGAGAGAGAGCAAGAACAATCACAGGCAGACAGAGAGGCAGGCAGAGGCAGTGGGAGAAGCAGGCTCCCTGCTGAGCAAGGAGCCCAATGTGGGACTCGATCCCAGGACGCTGGGATCATGACCTGAGCCGAAGGTAGCCGCTTAACCAACTGAGCCACCCAGGCATCCCTGTATATTCAATTTAAGAGTCCAAATTCTTCATTAAAATATCATTGGGAACTTAACTGAATTTATAACTATATAGATTCACAAACTTAACATGCATTCAGATGTTTCACAGATGTGGAAATGTTTTCATTTGGAAGACTCACCCTATCTTAATGGCATGAGGCCGTCTGATAAGTTAACACCTATGTATAACGAAAAATAAATGAAGATCTCCAGAGAGCTTGCCACTGTTCAGCTCTATCACACATAAAATAGTGTCCACAAAAATCATTGGTCTATGCAGTCCTTATCCTTTTAATATTGCTTTGAAAATGTATGCATTACTGTTCTATGAGAGTTATGCTTTTGGGAAGTTATTTGCATATTTTCAAGAGTCTCATTAACTGTAGAATGATCCTCAGACTCCTACTAATCCTCTTATCAAATTGGACTCTAGCAGGAAGCACAGAGACAGAGCTTTTCAGCTTGCTAATCATACTTAGAATTACACCACTTATTGGCTCTCATTTTAGACTAGCGTTAAAAAAATCACATATAATCCCAAAAATAGTCTAATTAGTCTACATTCCAAATGTTGAAGAAGAAATATGATAAGGTGTTACCTACGGAAAAGAAAAGCCAAGGAAGTTGAACTTGGCCTTTCCCTTCTACAGTCATGGTCGTTTTCCAGCTCTCATCATATTCTTTCAATTAGCAATGTTTGATGCACTTGCTCACTCCCTGCTTGAAACACATTCTTCACTTGGCCTCAGGAACATCCCTGTCTCAGCTTTTCTTTCTGTTGTTTTCTCTCCTTAACTCACTGGACTCCCTTTTAACCTCTCTCCGGGGGTTATGTTTAAATTTCCTAACTGCTAACATTGGGATACCCAGGAATCTGGACTTAGAATGCTACTCTATCTGTGCTCACTCCCCAAATGATTTTATCTTATGCAATGTTCAATGTTCAAATCAGTCATAATTGAGTAATTATCAAATTTGGGTATTTACAAGTTGTATTTATTTATTTATTTATTTATTTATTTATTTATTTACCTGTTTTAGAGAGAGAGCATGCAAATGGGGTTAAGAAGGGGCAGAGGGAAAGAATCTCAAGCACCTTCCTCCCTATGGGCAGAGCCCAACTTAGGGTTCACTCTCACCAAGACCCTGAGATCATGCCCTGAGTCAAAACCAAGGGTTGGATGCTTAACCTATCAAGCTACCCAGGTGCCCTCTCAAATTTAGGCCTTTAAACTTAGTCATTTTTCTGAATTCTAGAGTTCTATACCCATCCACTTACCAACACTTCTCTACAATGTCTACAAAAATCTGATTTTTTTTCTTTTCTTTCTTTCACTGATTTCAGACTTGAAAATCCCTAATTATGAAATGGAACTTGTAACTCTCCCCCCCCTCCAAAATGATCCATCTTGCAGTTAGTTATGGCAATGTTAGAAAAAGGTGACTCTGGTTATTCAAACCGAAATCATGCCATAATCCCCAATGGTTTTCTTAGTCTCACACTCCATACCCAATCTCTCAAGAATTTTCAAGACATAATCAGAAACTGGCAACTTCTCACTGCCTTCATGTTGTCCCCCAAATTTAAGTCATGATTTTCTTTGGACTATTGAACTAATCTTTGGATTATTTGAACTACTGAATTTGTCTCCTCACATGTTCCCTTTCTTTTTTTTTTTAATTCAGATTTTGTTTTTTTCTTTTTTTAAAATTTTTTATTTTTTTATAAACATATAATGTAACCCCACCACCCTCTCCCAACACCCCTCCTCCCCACCCCCCTCAGTTTGATGACAGTAAGAGTCTCTTTTGGTTTGTCTCCCTCCCAATACCATCTTGTTTCATTTATTCTGTTCCTATCCCCTTAAACCACCCCCCCATGGCATCTCCACTTCCTCATATCAGGGAGATCATATGATAGTTGTCTTCCTCCAATTGACTTATTTTGCTAAGCATGATACCGTCTAGTTCCATCCATGTCATCACAAATGGCAAGATTTCATTTCTTTTGATGGCTGCATAGTATTCCATTGTATATATATACCACTTCTTCTTTACCCATTCATCTGTTGATGGACATCTAGGTTCTTTCCATAACTTGGCTATTGTGGACATTGCTGTTATAAACATTCAGGTACACGTGCCCCTTCAGATCACTATGTTTGTATCTTTGGGGTAAATACCCAGTAGTGCAATTGCTGGGTCATAAGGTAGCACTATTTTCAACTTTTTGAGGAATCTCCATGCTATTTTCCAGAGTCCCTGCACCCGCTTGCATTCCCACCAACAGTGTAGGAGGGTTCCCCTTTCTCCACATCCTCGCCAGCATCTGTCATTTCCTGACTTGTTAATTTTAGCCATTCTGACTGGTGTGAGGTGGTATCTCATTGTGGTTTTGATTTGTATTTCCCTGATGCCGAGTGATGTGGAGCACTTTTTCATGTGTCTGTTGGCCATCTGGATGTCTTCTTTGCAGAAATGTCTGTTCATGTCCTCTGCCCTTTTCTTGATTGGGTTATTTGTTCTTTGGTTGTTGAGTTTCCTAAGCTCTTTATAGATCTTGGATACTAGCCCTTTATCTGATATGTCGTTTGCAAATATCTTCTCCCATTCTGTCAGTTGTCTTTTGGTTTTGTTAACTGTTTCTTTTGCTGTGCAAAAGCTTTTGATCTTGATGAAGTCCCAATAGTTCATTTTTGCCCTTGCTTCCCTTGCCTTTGGCGTTCCTAGGAAGAAGTTGCTGTGGCTGAGATCGAAGAGGTTGCTGCCTGTGTTTTCCTCAAGGATTTTGATGGATTCCTTTCTCACATTGAGGTCCTCATCCATTTTGAGTCTGTATTCATGTGTGGTGTAAGGAAATGGTCTAACTTCATTTTTCTGCATGTGGCTGTCCAATTTTCTGAACACCATTTGTTGAAGAGGCTGTCTTTTTTCCATTGGACACTCTTTCCTGCTTTGTCGAATATTAGTTGACCATAGAGTTGAGGGTCTATTTCTGGGCTCTCTATTCTGTTCCATTGATCTATGTATCTATTTTTTTTTAACTTATTTATCTGACAGACAGAGACCACAAGCAGGCAGAGAGGCAGACAGAGAGAGGAGGAAGCAGGCTCCCTTCTGAGCAGAGAGCCTGATGTGGGGCTCGATCCCAGGACCCTGGGATCATGACCTGAGCCGAAGGCAGAGGCTTTAACCCACTGAGCCACCCAGGTGCCCCCTATGTGTCTATTTTTGTGACAGTACCATACTGTCTTGATGATGACAGCTTTGAAATAGAGCTTGAAATCCGGAATTGTGATGCCATCAACTTTGGCTTTCCTTTTCAATATTCTTCTGGCTATTTGAGGTCTTTTCTGGTTCCATATAAATTTTAGGATTATTTGTTCTATTTCTTTGAAAAAATTGGATGGGATTTTGATAGGCATTGCATTAAATGTGTAGGTAACTTTAGGTAGCATAGACATTTTCACAATATTTGTTCTTTCAATCCATGAGTATGGAACATTTTTCCATTTCTTTGTGTCTTCCTCAATTTCTTTCATGAGTATTTTATAGTTTTCTGAGTATAGATTCTTTGCATCTTTGGTTAGGTTTATTCATAGGTATCTTATGGTTCTGGGTGCAATAGTAAATGGAATTGACTCCTTAATTTCTCTTTCTTCTGTCTTGTTGTTGGTGTAAAGAAATGCAACTGATTTTTGTGCATTGATTTTATATCCTGACACTTTACTGAATTCCTGTACAAGTTCTAGCAGTTTTGGAGTGGAGACTTTTGGGTTTTCCACATATAGTATCATATCATCTGCAAAGAGTGAGATTTTGACTTCTTTGCAGATTTGGATGCCTTTAATTTCTTTTTGTTGTCTGATTGCTGAGGCTAGGACTTCTAGTACTATGTTGAATAGCAATGGTGATAACGGGCATCCCTACTGTGTTCCTGACCTTAGTGGAAAAGCTCTCAGTTTTTCTTCATTGAGAATGATATTTGTGGTGGGTTTTTCATAGATGGCTTTGATAATATTGAGGTATGTGCCCTCTATCCCTACACTTTGAAGAGTTTTGATCAGGAAGGGATGCTGTACTTTGTCAAATGCTTTTTCAGCATCTATTGAGAGTATCATATGGTTCTTTATTTTATTAATGTATTGTATCACATTGATTGATTTGTGGATGTTGAACTAACCTTGCAGCCCTGGAATAAATCCCACTTGGTTGTGGTGAATAATCCTTTTAATGTACTGTTGGATCCTATTGGCTAATATTTTGGTGAGAATTTTGCATCTGTGTTCATCAAGGATATTGGTCTGTAATTCTCTTTTTTGATGGGATCCTTGTCTGGTTTTGGGATCAAGGTGGCCTCATAAAATGAGTTTGGAAGTTTTCCTTCCATTTCTATTTTTTGGAACAGTTTCAGGAGAATAGGAATTAATTCTTCTTTAAATGTTTGGTAGAATTCCCCTGGGAAGCCATCTGGCCCTGGGCTTTTGTTTGTATGGAGATTTTTGATGACTGTTTCAATCTCCTTACTGGTTATGGGCCTATTCAGGTTTTCTATTTCTTCCTGGTTCAGTTTTGGCAGTTTATATGTCTCTAGGAAAGCATCCATTGCTTCCAGATTGTCAAATTTGTTGGCATAGAGTTGCTCATAATATGTTCTTATGATTGCTTGTATTTCTTTGGTGTTGGTTGTGATCTCTCCTCTTTCATTCATGATTTTATTTATTTGGGTCCTTTCTCTTTTCTTTTGGATAAGTCTGGCCAGGGGTTTATCAATCTTATTAATTCTTTCAGAGAACCAGCTCTGAGTTTTGTTGATTTGTTCTATTGTTTTTTTGGTTTCTATTTCATTGATTTCTGCTCTGATCTTTATTATTTCTCTACTTCTGCTGGGTTTAGGCTTTCTTTGTTGTTCTTTCTCGAGCTCCTTTTGGTGTAGGGTTAGGTGGTGTATTTGAGACCTTTCTTGTTTCTTGAGAAAGGCTTGTATCGCTATATATTTCCCTCTCAGGACTGCCTTTGCTGTGTCCCACAGATTTTGAACCATTGTGTTTTCATTATCATTTGTTTCCATGATTTTTTTCAATTCTTCTTTAATTTCCTGGTTGACCCATTCATTCTTTAGAAGGATGCTGTTGAGTCTCCATGTATTTGGGCTCTTTCCAAATTTCCTCTTGTGATTGAATTATAGCTTCAGAGCATTGTGGTCTGAAAAAATGCAGGGAATGATCCCAATCTTTTGGTACCTGTTGAGACCTGATTTATGACCAAGGATGTGATCTATTCTTGAGAATGTTCCATGTGAGAACATATGTTCTCACCTGGAGAACATAGAGAAGAATGTGTATTCTGTGCTTTGGGATGGAATGTTCTGAATATATCTATGATGTCCATCTGCTCCAGTGTGTCATTTAAGGCCTTTATTTCCTTGTTGATCTTTTGCTTGGATGATCTGTCCATTTCAGGGAGGGGAGTGTTAAATTCTCCTACTATTATTGTATTATTGTCAGTGTGTTTCTTTGATTTTGTTATTAATTGGTTTATATAGTTGGCTGCTCCCATGTTAGGGGCATAGATATTTAATTGTTAGATCTTCTTGTTGGACAGACCCTTTGAGTATAATATAGTGTCCTTCCACATCTCTTATTATAGTCTTTGGCTTAAAATCTAATTGATCTGTTATAAGGATTGCCACCCCAGCTTTCTTTTGATGTCCATTAGCACGGTAAATTGTTTTCCACCCTCACACTTTCAATCTGTAGGTGTCTTTGGGTCTAAAATGAGTTTCTTGTAGGCAGCATATGGATGGGTTTTGGTTTTTTATCCATTCTGAAACCCTGTGTCTTTTGATTGGGGCATTTAGCCCCTTTACATTCAGGGTAACTACTGAGAGATATGAATTTAGTGCCATTGTATTGCCTGTGACGTGATTATTACTGTATATTGTCTCTGTTCCTTGCTGATCTACTACTTTTAGGGTTCCCCTTTGCTTAGAGGACCCCTTTCAATATTTCCTGTAGAGCTGGTTTGGTGTTTGCAAATTCTTTCAATTTTTGTTTGTCCTGGAAGCATTTCTCCTTCTATTTTCAATGATACCTAGCTGGATATAGTATTCTTGGCTGCATGTTTTTCTCGTTTAGTGCTCTGAATATATCATGCCAGTTCTTTCTGGCCTGCTAGGTCTCTGTGGATAAGTCCGCTGCCAATCTAATATTTTTACCATTGTATGTTACAGACTTCTTGTCCCGTGCTGCTTTCAGGATTTTCTCTTTGTCACTAAGACTTGTAAATTTTACTATTAGATGATGGGGTGTGGACCTATTCTTATTGATTTTGAGGGGGATTCTCTGCACCTTTTGGATTTTGATGCTTGTTCCGTTTGCCATATTAGAGAAGTTCTCTACGATAATTCTCTCCAATATACCTTCTGCTCTCCTCTCTCTTTCTTCTTCTTTTGGAATCCCAATTATTCTATTGTTGTTTCATCTTATGGTATCACTTATCTCTCGAATTCTCCCCTTGTGGTCCTGTAGTTGTTTGTCTCTCTTTTGCTCAGCTTCTTTATTCTCTGTCATTTGGTCTTCTATATCACTAATTCTTTTTTCCGCCTCATTTATCCTAGCAGTAAGAGCCTCCATTTTTTATTGCACCTCATTAATAGCTTTTTTTAAAAAAAAAGATTTTATTTATTTATTAAAGAGAGAGCAGGAGCGAGCACAGGCAGAGTGGCAGGCAGAGGCAGAGGGAGAGGCAGGCTCCCCACCGAACAAGGAGTCCGATGTGGGACTCGATCCCAGGATACTGGGATCATGACCTGAGCTGAAGGCAGCCGCTCAACCAACTGAGCCACCCAGGCGTCCCATTAATAGCTTTTTTTTATTTCAATTTGGTTAGATTTTAGTTCTTTTGTTTCTCCAGAAAGGGCTTTTATTTCTCTGGACAGCGTTTCTCTAATATCTTCCATGCCTTTTTTGAGCCTGGCTAGAACCTTGAGAATCATCATCCCGAATTCTAGATCTGACATATTACCAATGTCTGTATTGATTATGTCCCTCACCTTTGGGACTGCCTCTTGTTCTTTTTCTTGTGGTGAGCTTTTCTGCTTTGTCATTTTGTCCAGAGAAGAATATATGAAGGAGCAAATGAAATACTAAAAGGGTGGCAAAGACCCCAGAAAAATGTGCTTTAACCAAATCAGAAGAGACCCCAAATCGGGGGAGGAAGGGGGCAAAATGAAGTTCAGAAAAACAATTTTTTTAAGGAACACAAATAAAGAAAAATATAAAAAAAGAAAAAAATATATATATACATATATATGTATATATATATCTAGTCACCAGTCTAATATATATATATATATATATATATATATATATATATATAATATATATGCCTACACACATAAGGAATGTGCCCAAGAACAATTCTTCAGTGGCCCTTCCTTTAACTACCATTACCAACTACCTTGCCCCTAAGTAACACCTTGGGCTTCATTATCTGGATATTCTGAGGGCCTGAAAATGTTAAAGCTACAATTGCATGATTCATCTGTACATTTAAATTAAGTCAGACATATTGTGTTAAGAATAATGCAGTGTTTTTTGGTTTTTTGGTTTTTTTTTTTTTTTTTTTTTGCATATCACTGTACTAGTCTTCCTGTCCGACTTCACATGTCACTGTGATTACTGATGCATAGAAAAACTCCTGATATATATATATATATATATAATCTAATATATATATATTAGACTGATGACTAGAACAGGGTCACCCACTTAATTTGGGGAGTATTTTGGTCTCTTAGAAGAAACTACCTCCCAAAATTTTAAAGAATGAAAAACATAGATAAGGGTAAAGACAATGAAGGGATGGAATATGAGTATAAAGATGAAAAAAATTTTTTTAATTTCTAACAAAGGAGGTGATAAGGTAATTTGGTTGGGAGAATAAAAAAAAAGAAAGTGGAGAGAACTCGCTTGGGCTGGAGACTAGATCAAGCCTGGTGCTAGATTTAGGGTGTATTTTGATCTATTAGAAGAAGTTGTACCCCAAATTTTTTAGAAGAAAAAACCCTATGTGTATACAAAGAATATAGTTAGATACAATGAAGGATAAAATATGATTATAATAATAAAGTTTCAAAAAAGATTTTTTAAAGAAAGTTATTAAGATAAACTAGTTAGGGACCCCTGGGTGGCTCAGTTGGTTGAGCGGCTTCCTTTGGCTCAGGTCGTGATCCCAGCGTCCTGGGATCGAGTCCCACATCGGGCTCCTTGCTCGGCAGGGAGCCTGCTTCTCCCTCTGCCTCTGCTCGCTCTCTCTCTCTCTCTCTCTCTCTCTGACAAATAAATAAAATATTTTTTAAAAAAAGATAAACTAGTTAAAAAATGTTAAAAGAGGAAAGGGTAAAAGTTAAAAAAAAATTAGCAGAAGAGAAAAAAAAATTAGAAAAATTAATTAACTTTGCAAGGGTAAAGGGGGAAAAAGCCATGAATTGAAATTAAAATGGGAAAAAAGCCATGAATTCCATGCTTTGCTTTCTCCTCCTCTGGAATTCCACTGTTCTCCTTGTTAAGTGAACTTGGTCTTGGTGGGTTTCTTGTTGATCTTCTGGGGGAGGGGCCTGTTGTAGTGATTTTCAAGTGTCTCTGCCGCAGGCGGAATTGCACCGCCCTTACCAGGGGCCAGGCTAAGTAATCCTCTCAGGTTCGCTTTCGGGAGCTTTTGTTCCCTGAATGATTTCTGTAGAGTTCCAGAGGACGGGAATGAAAATGGCGGTCTCCCGGTCTCCCAATCTCCAGCCCAGAGGAGCCAAGAGCTCAGGGCCCCACTCTTCCGTGGGCCTTCAGAGAAAAACGCTCAATCACTCCCATCTCCCCGGCCTCCAACTTTCCTTGGAGAAAAGCGCTCAATCACTCCCGTCTCCATGGCCTCCGGCTGCGCTCCGAACTCACCCAGCCTGTGACCAAGCGTCTCTGTCTCTGACACAGAGCCCCACCTGGAGTCTCCAAACCCCGCAGATGCCTGATCTCTTCCAGATCAGTGTCTCCCCGGATCTTGTGGTGACCCCATGCATAGAGCATCCGCCTGTGTCAGAGATTACGGTTCAAAGTAACGCCAAGTTGAGAGCTCAGTCCTCAGCTCTGTCTCCGCAGCCAGCTTCCCTGCTCTAATACCTGTGAGCTCTGCGACACTCAGACTCCCCTGATCCTTCTGTGACCCCGCGGGACCTGAGTCCACGCTGTCCCCACAAGGTCTTCACCCCAGTTTAGCCTCTGGAGCGATGTCCCTCCGTGGAGCAGACTTTGAAAAATCCTGACTTTGTGCTCCGTTGCTCCGCCGCTTGCCTGGAGCCAGCCCTTCTCCCTGGGGTCTATCTTCCCATCACTTTGGATTCACTTCTCCGCTGGTCCTACCTTTCAGAAGGTGGTCGATTTTCTGTTTCTAGAATTGCTGCCCTTCTTCTCTTCGATCTCCTGTTGGATTTATAGGTGTTCGGAATGGTTTGATAGGCTATCTAGCTGATCTCCTGCTACCTGACGTCGTCTCAGCCTGCTATTTCTCTGCCATCTTGACTCCTCCTCACATATTCCCTTTCTAACCTGGCCTCCCTGTAGTCTATGTTCTTACTTTGGTGAGAATGTCTTCACTCTACACAAAACTTGTGAAAAGAGGAAAGTGCAAAGTTTTTATTGTGGCCCATAAAGCCTTAGATGGACTCTCTCTGAGGCTGCCTGCAAGGCATGCATGCCCTGTGTCTGTTTTTCATTGTCTACCACTCCTTTTACTCGCTCT
>RCUC01122809.1:0-51120 GCA_003697995.1 Taxidea taxus jeffersonii
AAAAAAAAAAAATGATTTATTTGTTTGAGGGGGCAGGGGAAGAGAGAGAGAGAGCTTGAGCAGGGGGGCGGGCAAAAGGAGAGGGAAAAGGAGGAAGCAGACTCCCCACTGAGCTGACAAGCCTGCTGGATCCCACAACCCTGAGATCAGGACTTGAGCCAAAATCAAGAGTCAGACGCTAAACTGACTGAGTCACCCAGGCACTTCTGTCTTTTCAAGGAGTTGGCCCATATCCTATCCAATTGTGTATTCTTAGTTTAAGTGAAAAAAACTTTACTTACAAGGCGCCTGGGTGGCTGGGTCAGTTAAGTGGCCACCTTCAGCTCAGGTCATGATCTCAGGGTCCTGGGATTGAAGTTTCCGCCCTCTCCTTCTGCCCCTCCCCCTTCTCCCCCACCTTGGGCTCACTCTCTCTCTCTCAAATAAATAAATAAAATCTTTTTAAAAAGTTAATGAAAAAAAGTTTTGAATCAAGTTTCTTGTGCTTTGTAGGTATGAGGTATTTAGGTAATAATTGAATTACAGCCAGTAAACAGTTTTGATGAATGAATATTAGTTTCTTTTCTAGATTATAAATATATTGCAATCTGTCATCTGGGATTAAGCACAGGTTCCTGCATATAAATATGCAGTTAAGAGTTTTTTTTGTGCTGCGAACATTGGGTGGCATGATGAAGTCTTGATTTACAGTAATGGTTTTAAATGCACAAAATAAAATACAGGAATCCAAAAGAAACCAGTTGTGTTGAAATACAGTTATAAAAATATTTTTAAAAAACAGATTGTTGCTTTGTGATATGTACCTGGTTAGCTTATTAAATAAGAGTGTCCAGGGGTGGGTCTAAAAAAATGCCATCAATTTGAAATCATAGTGAATATCAGTCATGCTTCGAGATCTCTGCACCCCCTGCACCAGGATATGAAAATATCCATGACTTCTAGTGATGAAAGAGCCACAGGTGCTGTTACTACTACTGATGTTTATTACTTGTAATTAAAGGGAAAGCTAAAATTCTATTAGAATATAATAAACATAAAGATGTAATTTCTTTCCCATTCAAGTTCACAAAGTCCACAAATGGGTCCATAGATCCTTTGAGGCAGCAGCCCCAGGTTTAAAAAAAACTCTGACTGAGTGACTGCAGAACCTCCTCTCAGGTGCCGTGTGTGGTTCTGGAAACTAGATACACAGGGGAGTTAGCCAAGATCCCCGTTCTCCCCGCTGTCACAGTCCAGCCAGGAAGGACAAGTAACTGACTCCATAAGGAGGAAGGGAGCCCCACAGCAGAGATGGGAATACGCGGTGTATGGCTTGTCATAAGCGCGTCCTCCCTTTTTCTCCATGGCGCACTGAAACAAAATCACAGTGACCACGAGCAGGTGGAACAGGCTTGCACTAAAACATGCTACTTGTATTCTCAGTGTTGATCATGAGCCCTAGGAATGGTTCAGTGTAGATGGAACATTCTTTTGCTTCCCACCCGGTAGCTGTAATTTTAAGTCTTAGTATCACCCAGTCTACTTGCCCGTTAATTAGTGACCTTTCTCCTCCATCCTTTCCTGTTTATTTGTCCTCATTTACCACAGTAGATCTACTCAGGCTTATGCTATTACCAACATATCTATGAAAGAAATAATTTCTTCTTAGGTATTACATATTGTTTTAAATACCCTTTTTGTAAGATCACTTTACATGTTTTAGGTACACCTGGGTGGATCAGTCGGTTAAGGGTCTGCCTTCAGCTCTGGTCATGATCCCCGGGTCCTGGGATCGAGCCCCACCTTAGGCTCCTTGCTCCATGGGGAGCCTGCTTCTCCCTCTGGCCTAGGGCTCCCCCTGCTTGTGTGTGTGCTCTTTCTCTCGCTCTCTCTCTGACAAATAAATAAAAAACTTTAAAAAAAATAAATGTTTTATATTAAATGCATCTTCCTTCTTGGTATTTTCAGTTGTTTTTTTTTTTTTCTTTTCCTTTTTCTGTTCAGGGTGACAAATGGCGGGAAGACAACACTGGCTAAGAATTTGCAGAAACACCTCCCAAACTGTAGTGTCATATCTCAGGATGATTTCTTTAAGGTATCTATAAAAACTTCTTTGATAATTCACTTAATACAACAAAGTTCTAGTAGCAAAGTTAATGAAATTACATAAACAAAAAAGAAAGAAAAGAAAAAAGAAATTACATCCAAAAAGCCTTTGCTGAGTAATAGTTTTTGTAGTGAAGATAGGTTCCATGCAGTAATGTCCCTTATCCACTAGATGGCATTACTTACTGGCTCGGCTCTGATTTTGTCTGCTCCTCCTCCAGAACGTTTAGTAAAAGTTCCTTGCCTCTTCATTCTGTAATTGTGTTATTTCTGCACTACACAGTTTTGATGGGTGCTTTGTTCTTTTTTGCAGCCACAGTCAGAGATAGAAACAGATACAAATGGATTTCTGCAGTATGACGGTAAGTAGATGAGTTTGTAACCCATTCGCCAATTTTCTTTTCCAAACCCGAATACCTTTTCTGTCTATGAAGACAGTCTCAAAGATGTGCTTAAATATATTGCTGTACTTCACGCATACCTTTGTGAAGGTTTCTGATTTATATCCAGCTATTTAAATAGATGAAACCTTTTCCCCAGTTTTATGTGTAAGACTGAAAACATTGAAACAATAGATTTTTCTTCTAAAGCTAGAGCAAGGTAAGTTTGCTGGTCCTCCACTCATCCCTGCCTGGGGCACACACAACTAAGGATACTTCCCTCACCCCGTCCCTGTAATCTCCCCTGAAGCAAACTCTGAGCTCCTCCTCTGGGCTTCCCTTCCCAGTGACCCAGGGGCACTGGACAGCTGGTTTCTTCTTTCCGCTGCTCATAAAGGTTAGTGAATGTTTTTGAGATGGATTCACCTCTCTCCCTTGCCCAATCTAACCCTGAAGCCAGAAGATTATAAGGTCCATGAGAAGAGATTTATTTTGCTACAGAGAATATCATGCTAATAAACGATATTTAATGGTCTTATCAACTTTTATGGCGAACAAGATGATCACTGAGTGCTTATGCAAACTGGCAACAGAAACAGCTCTCTTAAAAAGCCAGAAACTATGTTATTTTTAACTTTGACGACCTTTAAGGAAAAAATGTTGTGTAATGAGTTCTTACAGACACTTGATAGTTTTAAGAGAAGCAAAATCCTTGACTCACTGCCTGTTCTTGTGTCTTGAGCTCCAGCCAGAATATATTTTTCTTTTCGTCCCCATGTCTAATGGCTACTGAGGAAGATTCTTAAAAAGCAGGCATTAAACAAGGAAAAACTGTTTTCAACAATTGACAAAGAATTATTCACAGTTCAAATGAGTTCTTATAAGCTGATAAGAAAAACACTAATATTCCAACTGAAAAATGTCCAAGGATATAAACAAGCTATTCATAAAAACAAAAGTTTAAAGTTTATTTGATTAATAAATATTACAATAAAAAGTCAACCTCAGAAGTAGTCAAAGAGTTGTAAATTACTTTTTTTTCCCACTTATCTAATAAACAGATTTTTAAAGCAATGATTATCTAATGATGGCACAGCTGTCTAATTATCTAATGATGGCTCAGTAAAACAAAAACTCTCTTAGATGGAAATATTAGCTGACATAACCCTTCTGGAAGGGAGATTGAGCATATAACCCAAAGACCTTAAAATACTCATGCCATGTGTCAAGTGTCCCACTTCCAGTAATCTATCCTGGGAAAAAATCTGAAATTTTTAGGTAAGTATACAAATTTAAAGTAAATCAAGGTAATGCTGAAACTTTATGATAGCCACCATAAGAATAGTTTAAAGATATATAGCTATCAAGTTTATAAATAGATGGAATCATTAAAATGTAGTTGATAAAGACAAAGTCAGAAATAAAAAATAGAGAACTTAAGTCGAAAGATGATAGGAAAGCAGAAAATGAGAGTAAAATGATAAATTTAAGCCAAATATATCAGTAGCTGTATAAAGTTAAATGAACTAAAGTACTCCAAAGATTGTCAAGTTTGTTTAAAAAAAAAAAAAAGAAGGAAAGAAAGAAAAGCGCAAGTATAAGCACCTTACAAGAGATATATTTAAATATTAGGACAAAGAAAAGTAGACAAGGCTAGAAAAAGATCTGCCATATGAACACTTACTAAAAGAATATGGTTAAAAAAAAAAAAAGAATCTGGTGTAACTACTAATATGAGACAAAGTAAACTTAAAGAGTATCACTAGAGATACTGTTACTAGAGATAGAGATAAATGGGTTAATTCAACAGGAAGATAAACGATCTAAAATTCGTGTGCACCTAATAACAACCTCACAATACATTAAGCAAAAACTGACAAAACTAAGTGGGGAAATACACAAATCTATAATTATTGTGGGAGATTTTTAGTACAAGTTCTTCAATAACTAATGGAAAAAGCAGACAAAAGTTGTAAGGGTATAGCAGATTTGAGCAACACAATTAACAAAGTTAACCAAATTAACATATATAGAACATGTGGCCAGTTACAGCAGAATACACATTTTTGTTTTCTTAAAACAGGAACTTTAAACAAAATGGCAGGCAGACACAAGGGCATGGAGCAAGTCCTAGTACATTTCAGTAGATTGAAGTAATATAGAGATACCCTCTAACTACAGAGAACTGAATTAGAAATCAGGAACAAAAGAGTAAGTAGAAAATTCCTAAGTGTTTGGAAATTAATCAGTACCTTTTTTTTTTCTGGAAAAATGTAAACATACACAAAAGTAGGCAGAAACGTGTAATGAGCTCTCATGAATTTCTCATCCAGCTTTTAAAGTGATGCACCCTTGACCAATTTATATTTCATCTATGCCCTTACCCACTCTCTCCTTCTATATTTTTTGAAGTAAATTCCAGATGTCATCACGTTTCTTCTGAAGCAAAGCACTTCTGTATATCCTGTGGGTTAGAGAATAAATCACGGTGAAAATTAGAAGATTCTTTTAATTGAACAATAATGAAAATATATTAAAGCTAATATTTCTGGTTCCAGCTAAGATGGATTGGCCCCATTCCTTACTTTTGTTCCCTCTTATAATGGAAACCTTGGATGGAGCACAACCAACAAAAGAAGACACAAAGATGAAAAGAAAACAGACTGGCTAGGCCTTTGGGACTTGAGGAATGATGTGGCTGTGATTCTCTAGGTTTTCTTCTCACCTGACATATATCCAGGAAGGGGTGCTGAAGGGGTATGGAACATGTTGTCATCAATAGGTACAGACAAAAAGTCCCCAAGAAGCCTGTTTCCTATAGTCGAAGGACCAGGAAGAGAGTGTCACACCAAACAGAAAATCATTTTGATAATATCCAACTTACTGTAGCCAAACACAAAAAGGAAAACCACCCTCCTTTCATGGCGTCAGTAGGGCCAGGTGGGGAGCAAGACTTCTGGATACATGTGGCACCAGCCAGGCAGGGAACCCCACAGTGATCCTATCAGTAGAGCCAGATGGCAAGCTGAATTTCCACACCCATCTAGCAGCAGTGACAGAATGAGGCAGTATGAGGTGGTGCAAGTTGACTCTCCCCTCTCCTCACCCAGAGAGCATCAGCTGCTGTCAGTCCCCACGCAGTGAAGCCACACCAACATTCCACCTGCCTCTTCCTTCTCCCGTGGCAACCTCCTCTTCCGTGTTGGTGGGGCTCAGCAGGAGGATGACCATCCACGCCCTCGGGTAACTGCCTATGAAAAAGAAGATTAAATGAGATTTAGCCTCACAACATGATACCTAAACTATCTAGGACAAGGCTGAAAGTCACTTGTCATACCAAGAACCAGGCAACTCTCAACTTGAGTGAGAAAAGACAATCCATAGACATCAACTCCGTGACAACAGACGTGTTGGGATTATCTGACAGGATTGTAAAAGCAGCATGCAGAAAAAGGCTTCAGTGAGTGATGGTGAACATCGCTGAATCTAGTAAAAAGTTAGAAAACCTCAGTAAAGAAATGGAAGATGTGAAAAAGGACCAAATAGAAATTTTTAAATTGACAACATACAGTAACCGAAAGTTTAAAACTCACCAGAGGGACTCAACAGCAGGATAAATGTGATAGAGGAAAGAATCCGTGAAATCTGAGAACAGAATAATACAAATTACTCTATCTGAACAACAGAGAGAAAGTAGACCTAAAAAAAGTTAGGAGAAATAGGGGACAATAACAAAAGCTCTAACATTTATATCATTGGAGCCTCAGAAAGGAGAAAAAGTGTGTGGTGCTAAAAGAAGTAAATGGGGACACCTGGGTGGCTCAGCCCATTAAGCATCTGCCTTCAGCTCCGGTCACGATCCCAGGGCTCAGGGATGGAGTCCCGCATCAGCCTCCTTGCTCAGTTGGGAGCCTGCTTCTCCCTCTGCCTGCTGCCTCCCCTGCTTGTGCACTCTCTGTCTCTCTGACAAATGAAATCTTAAAAAATAAAAATAAAAAAGAAGTAAATGTGTGTAAGACATTGCAAACTTGGCATAAGACATAAACTTACAAATTCAAGAATCTGATCCCCAAACAGATTAAACAAAACTGACCAAGGGAAAAAAGAGAAGGCACGAGTTACAGATACCAAGAACCAAAAAGGTAATACCACTACAGATCCAACAGACATTGAAAAGAGTATATTATGAACAATCTGTGCAACTAAATTAAAAAATTTTAATGAAATTGACAATTTCCTAGAAGAATGCAACTTACCAAACTAACACCAAAGAGAAAATCCTAATAGTCCTATGTCTACTGAGTCGGTTAATCCATAATTTATAAACATTCCATTAAAAAGACTCTAAGTCCAGATGGCTCAATACAGTAGTTCTGGAGTAAGACTCAGAAATTATAATTATTTTTTTTTTAAGATTCTATTTATTTATTTGACAGAGACATAGTAAGAGTGGGAACACAAATGGGGATTGGGAGAGGGAGAAGCAGGCTTCCCTCTGAGCAAGGAGCCCAATGCAGGGCTTGATCGCTGGACCCTGGGATCATGTCCTGAGCCAAAGGCAGACACTTAATGACTAAGCCACACAGGCACCCCGAAATTGGAATTCTGGTAAATTCCCAGGTGATAGTAACGCTGCTGATCTAGGTGCTACACTTTGAGAATCGGTATTTTGGAATAATTTTCTAGAACTATAATTGTAAGCTCAAAAAGTATGTACATTTAGAGTTTAAAAAGGACATATTTGGGGCGCCTGGGTGGCTCAGTGGGTTAAAGCCTCTGCCTTCTGCTTGGGTCATGATCCCAGGGTCCTGGGATCGAGCCCCTCATCAGGCTCTCTGCTCAGCAGGGAGCCTGCTTCCTCCTCTCTCTGCCTGCTTCTCTGCCTACTTGTGATCTCTGTCTGTCAAATAAATAAATAAAATCTTTAAAACAAAATTTAAAAAAAATAAAAAAAAATTTTTAAAAAAGGACATATTTGTGTCCTTTATAAAATTTTTAATGATTTTTCTCTTATTTACTGTAAGAGCTGTATATATATTAAAAATAATAGCTCTTGGGGTGCCTGAGTGGCTCAGTTGGTTAAGCCACTGACTCTTGGTTTTGGCTCAGGTCACGATCTCAGAGTCTTGGGATGGAGCCCCTCGTCGGGCTCCATGCTCAGTGCTGAGTCAGCTTCAGATTCTTTCTCCCTTCCCCTCTACCCCTCTTGCTTGTGCTCTCTCGTTCTCTCTCTCAAATAAATAAATCTTTTTTTTTTTTAAAGAGAAGGTTTTTTAGCTCTTTGTGAAATACGTTGTGGATATTTTCCCCAGTGTGTCATTTATTTTTCAAACTAATTTATAGATACTTTGTCATCCAAAAATATTAAACTTTTGTATAGTCAGGAAGGAACAGAAATCATAAGTAAAGCAATATTGGCCATGAGTTTATGATTGTCAAAGCTGGTAATGTGGACATGGGAATTCATTGTACCCTACTCTCTACTTTTATATATATATTTGAAATGTTCCATATTAGAAATGTTTCAGGGGCGCCTGGGTGGCTCAGAGGGTTAAAGCCTCTGCCTTTGGCTCAGGTCATGATCTCAGGGTCTTGGGATCAAGCCCCACATCTGGCTCTCTGCTCAGCAGGGAGCCTGCTTTCCCCTCTCTCTGCCTGTTTGTAATCTCTCTCTCTGTGTCAAATAAATAAATAAAATTAAAACACACACACACACGCACACAAAATGGAATATTACTCAGCCATAAAAATGAATACAATCTAAAAAAAAAAGAAAGAAATGTTTCAAACATACCAATTTGTCTAAAATATTTATTCCATATTTTGAATAAAATAGCATTATTCTATATATTTACAGAGCCTTGGACATGCTCATTATAAAAAGCCACATCATAAACCTTTTGTTATATTGACTTCATAGTCTTGTATGTTTGTTTGAAGTGCTTGAAGCGCTTAACATGGAAAAAATGATGTCCGCCATTTCCTGCTGGATGGAAAGCTCAAGACACTCACTGGTATCAACAGAATCCGGAAGCACCGAGGAAATTCCCATATTAATCATTGAAGGCTTCCTTCTCTTTAATTATAAGTAAGCGTCCTCAACCTAATACTGACTCAGAATGAATGGGGAGAAAACCTTGTGAACTAAAGATGCTGTGATTTTAGGCCCCTTGACGCTCTGTGGAACAGAAGCTACTTTCTGACAATTCCTTATGAAGAGTGTAAGAGGAGAAGGAGGTGAGTGTTGAAATCACCTTTGTGGATCCTAATGCAAAAGACACAGTTTACACAGGGGTGCAAATTACAGCATAGGATGTAGGGTCAGTAGTATCTGTAACAACACAGTGTGGTGACAGAAGGTAGTAGCTACACTCACGGTGAGCATAGCCTAACGTATAGAGAAGTTGAATCTCTATGCTGTACAATCAAGACTAAAGTGACGTAGTGTGTCAACCATACTTCAATTAAAAATGAAAAATTTTTAAGTAAAATCATATGTTAATTATGATTTTCCATTCATGAGCCATAACTATACTGCAGACACAAAAAACACCAATTAATTGAAAGCTTAACCCAACATAGCAAGTTCTCTGTCATTATTTACACTGTCTCTTAATTCTCTACTGAAGGCAGAGGAGATAATTATGAATGATAGTGAATTACAAAAGTAATTCATTTGGGTCAGAGTACTAAATCCATTTTGTTGTCTTTATAACTAGTGTTGAATCTAAAATGTATACTCTTCATTCTGTTTAGAGTAAGTCTCAGTGATTTTTCCCATTGTCCTGACCATTATTATTTTACTTTTATCAATTGTGCGTTTCTGTCCACATAAAGTTTCCTCTGTGTTCTGATAGTACAAGGGTCTACGAGCCCCCAGACATCCCAGGGTACTTTGATGGCCACGTGTGGCCCATGTATCTGAAGCACAGACAAGAAATAGAGAACATCACGTGGGAGATTGGTAAGTACCTTTTCTTCCTCCACAGAAGGCCTGCACTTGTCATTGCTCAAAGTCCGCAGGAGAAAGGATTTTTAAGAGGCATTTTTCTCATGGATTACATTATAAAGGAACACTTTAAACCAGAATATTCTGGGTCCTTCCACAATGGACTATCCTGGTTTCCCTTTCTCTCTCTAAGGCTCTTGTCAAAGCCTGTCAGCTTCTAGATGGTCCTTCGTGAAGCAGATAGTAACTGAATGCCTTCTTTGTACAAGGCACTGCCCTGTTAATATTGAGGAAAATAAGACAAACCCAGCCACTACTCTTATGAGCCAACATTCTCTCAGGGAAACAGGCATTAGAGACAGTAGCTGCATGAGCATGTCCTTTCTAGCTATGCTAAGTGCTGTGACACCAAGTTCTAGGGGAACTACGAGAGGCCCAGCGATCATGGAAGGCTTCCTTGAGGAAGTCACTTAAACCACACTCTGAGAGGTTTAACTGGGCAAACGGAGGTAGGTTGGGTGGACAGCAAATCACCCCACACGGTGCACAAAAAGGCCAGGGATAGGAAGGAAGGAATAGCATCTGAAAGAAGGTTGGTGTATTTTTGGGAGAGAACTAAGAAGGAGAAGTGATGCTAGAGACACAAGGAAGATCTAAACTCTACAAGGCCATAAGCCAGTTAAGGATTTCGGTCGTTATCGTAGGAGAAATGGGAAGCCCTCCACAGAGAGGTTTTAAACAAAGACATGGTAAATAACAAATTATTGTGTTAGTGAGATTCTCCTAGCTATGTGAGCATGGATGCAGGTGCTTAATAGAACAGAATGAGAGAAGAGATTTGGAGGGCGCCCCTCTCTCCCTCTCCATCTAAGTTGCCGATCTGGGGGTGCCTGGCTGGCTCAGTCAGTGGAGCATGCAAGTCTTGATCTCAGGGTTATGAGTTCAAGACCCATGTTTGGTCGGGAGATTGCTTAAAATGAAACCTTACAAAAAAAAGTGCTGGATGCCTGGGTGGCTCAGTGGGTTAAGCCTCTGCCTTTGGCTCAGGTCATGGTCTCAGGGTCCTGGGATCGAGCCCCGAATCGGGCTCTCTGCTCAGCGGGGAGCCTGCTTCCCCTTCTCTCTGCCTACTTGTGATCTCTCTCTCTGTCAAATAAATAAATAAAATCTTAAAAAAAAAAATGCCAATCTAACCACACCCCCACTTTGCTTAAAGACCTACATAGAGTCTTCAACTTTTTGGGATAAAATCCAAACAGTCAGACTTCAAGGCCCCTAAAGACTAAGGCCTAGACAGCCTTGCTCTAAAATCTCATCTCTCTAGTGTCCCTGGCTCCCACAGTCTAGCCCCTCCAAACTGTGCATCCTTTGCTGAACAAGCAAACTGATCTCTTACCACCCGTTTTCTGATTAAAGTTTTCTTTTCTTCCTTTAACCTATATAACTTCCATTTTCCTCCAAAGTCACCTGTGCCAGTTTGGGTAAAAATGCATATCTCCTGGGCCTGGAGAACATGGCAGAGCCTAGACCCCTGCATGGTTCTTTCTGCCCATAAGTCCTGTCCCCATGCTTTAATAAAATCACCTTTTGCATCCCCCCCCCAAAAAAAAGAAAGAAAAAGAAAAAAGCTTCACAAGGATCCTGATGCATAAGGCAGTTGGAGAACCAGCCCCTGGAATGATTCCTCAGGGCTGCTAAAGGACCACATACCCAGTGCCATTTAACTCTTTCTTTTTCAAAAAATAATTCCCACGTCTGTTAATGTGCATTTCCCCCTATTAAACCAATTTTTCTTTACCTATTATTCCTGACTCTAATCTATTTCTGTCTTTAATGGCTATTAATTTCTTTTTAAGTGTCTAAGGTCCTGTGTTATTTAAACCTGTTAATATTCTCTTTTTTAGAGGGGGTAGTGGCAGAGCAAGAGGGAGAGAGAGAATCTTAAGCAGGCTCCATGCCCAAAACAGAACCTGACGAGGTCTCAGTCTCAGTACGCTGCAGTCATGACCTGAGCTGAAATCTAGAGTCGGACAGTTAACCGACTGAACCACCCAGGCGCCCCTGAACCTGTTAGTATTCTTAAGGGATGTCAGAGGGCAGAGTAAGAATCCAGGGCTAAGGGACGCCTGGGTGGCTCAGTTGGTTAAGCGGCTGCCTTCGGCTCAGGTCATGATCCCAGTGTCCTGGGATCGAGTCCCACATCGGGCTCCTTGCTCGGCAGGAAGCCTGCTTCTCCCTCTGCCTCTGCCTGCCACTCTGTCTGCCTGTGCTTCGCTCTCTCTCCCTCTCTCTCTGACAAATAAATAAATTAAAAAAAAAAAAAGAATCCAGGGCTAAGAGGCCCCCTGGCATTTGAACCCCTCTCCTTTCTCCTCAGTTTACCTAGATGGAACCAAATCGGAAGAGGACCTCTTTTCACAAGTGTATGAAGAGCTAACACAAGAACTAGCAAAGCAAAAGTGTAAGTGTTGTGGACGGTGAAGGAACAGCCAGGAAGAAGCGTTCATTACGCACCCAAGAGCGGCTTCCCAGAATGCTCCTGTGGGAGCGGTTGTCTCCTTTCACTCGTTGCTTTGAAGACATTTCGAACCAGAGACTCCGAATGGGTTTGGGGCCTTGATTCTTTTGTTTGTGAAGTTTTGGGTTTTTTTGTTGTTGTTTTTAAGGGTGAAAATGCCCACCCAATGTTACAGCCCTTAACGATGTTTATGTTACATAGTTTAAATTTTCTAGTAGATGGCTGTCATTTCGGTGGGACTGACATTATCCTTTGGGCAGAGTGAAGTTAAAAGGCTAATGATCCCCTTTTAATATATCTAGAGCTCCCCTTCTGCTTTAGTCCTCTTAAAGATTTCCCATGAACTTATTTTTCCCAGATACCTCAAAAATAAACACAGGATGTTAAAAAATATATATTTATGGAGTGTTTCTTTAAGGTTTTCATCATAGATGACCCATTTTTCAAGTACCAGAACCCCTCCTCCATCTGCCTTGAGTGGGAAGAAAGTACAGGGTAGCTGCGGCTTCAGGCTCAGCCACACTGAGCAGCTCAATGTAGCCTTCAAGGCTCTGCCGCAATTCCACGTTGCTCTTTGGGTTTCTTCTGGAGGCAGAATCTCTCCACCGACAGATACGATGGCTTTTGGCAGCAGACTCTCTTCCCCAACAGATGCGATGGCTGTTGGCAGCACTAGCCTCCCAGATGCAGCATCCCCAATAGAGAAAGACAGTTCATCCTTTCTCTAGCTTTCCCAGGAGTTGATAAATATCAGGGCTGAGTGTTGGGTTCCAAGGAGCTTGTATATAATTTTCACTCCTTTAGCATATGTTTAAGATTCTTTATTTTAAACACTTTTGTAAAAAGCCATTTTGCATTTTAACCCAACGGGGAGATTTTGATTGGTCCTGCTTGGGTCACAGGGCTAACCTAATCACTTGGGCCAGGGAGATGGGATACTCTGATTGGCTAGGACAGGATCATGGACTCATCTTGTCCTTGAATGCCTCTCCTAAGGCCTCCTGTTTAGCAGGAGAAATTCCCCAAAAGGAAAACAGAGCAGGAGGTAGAAACCAGAAGGAGGTTGGAAAAGCATGCTGGGAGAGCAAAGTTTGTTTGTTTGTTTTTAAAGAGTTTATTTATTTATTTGACAGTGAGAGAGGGAATACAAACAGCGGGAGTGGGAGGGTGGGGAGCAGGCTTACTACTGAGCAGGGAGCCTGACACAGGGCTCGATCCCATGGTCCTGGGATCATGACCTGAGCCAAAGGCAGACAGATGCTTTAAGGAGTGAGCCACCCACGCACCACCCCCTACCCCAGCTACTGTTGTATTCGAACTCTTGCAACTAAAAGTGTTTTCACAGTTGACATGTGCAAAATGTAGTCATTCGCTCATTGAAGAGGAGACAGTGTGAGTCCCAAGAACCAACTCCCCTAGGTCAGATGTAATCATCTCTTAATAAGAATCAGATTTCCTGGGGCACCTGGGTGGCTCAGTGGGTTAAGCCTCTGCCTTCGGCTAAGGTCGGGATCTCGGGTCCTGGGATCGAGCCCCGCATCCCTACTCTCTGTTCAGCAGGGAGCCTGCTTCCCCCTCTCTCTCTGCCTGCCTCTGCCTACTTGTGATCTCTCTCTGTGTCAAATAAATAAATAAAATCTTAAGAAAACAAAAAAGAATTAGATTTCCCTTGTTCTCAGTAAATTCCTATGTTACAAGGGGACTGAGCCCAGCCCGTGCATTGACCCTACACACTCCTGATTCCACGATCAGCCCTTCATGTAGCCATTCCCATTTGGAGAAATTTCAGGACCATTTTAAAGTTTCTTGTAAGTGGAGCTTAGAGTCTTTGGCTGATATGCCTCTTCCCCCACGCCACCCCTGTCATCTGTTTCTTTGGTGAAACACAGGGAAGCTCAGGGCACCGACGTGAAGGGCTCTAGAGTGTAGAGTGAAGAGAGGAGTTCAGCCTCTGAGCCAGAGCCACTTTTCTGAGAGTGACTGACTCCCTTTCTGACCCTAATGAGATACTGTAGGGTGTTTTAGCTGCTGGACACCTATGCCTTTCCATCCCTTGATAATGGCCAGCGCTTAAGTCCATTTTTAAGTGGCTAAATCATACTCTGGAGTTTGGCCTTGTGGCCCATCTGCTGATAAAGATGAAAGGAGCCTTCACCAAGTAGCTCAGACCACAGCTCGTTCCAGATCAGACGCCGGTCTTTCCCATCTGTCCCAAAACCCGAGAATAGCAGGTCTGTTTCGACAGACACTGAAAGCCCATGAGGGAGTACATGTCCATGTGCGGGTGGCAGCCCTCTTTCCTTGCTCATGTCCTAGAGGCCACGGAGAAGTGTTCACCTGTGCCTTTTCAGGCTCTCTTGCTTGGGTTCTAGATATCAGATAAAGTTAAGTAGTAAAAAAAATCATAACAAATATTGGAAGAGACATAAAATCCAAAGCAGATCTGCTTTTCTTACCTCTTAAGATCTATATCAGCTTTTTTCCCCCAGTTGCATAAATAAGTTATGGTGTTATTTATAGTAACCCACCACCTTTCTCAGTTCTCACAACCACGGGGCCTTGGCAGAGCTGCCTGGAGGGCTCCTCAGCATGGCCTGGTTTAACCCACACTTGGGGGCTGAGGGAGCAGGGAGGCCTTTCCTAGGTTTCCACGGACCACTCTGCAGGCTCCTCAGAACCTCTCCTAAACCTGCTGCACTAACTTCCCGTTCTCAGCACATAAAATCATAATTGTGATCAAGTCACAATAATGGGAGGGAAACAGAGATTGAATTTAATGATTAATGAAGCAAATGACCCAGAGAGTAAGAACATAAAGTTATATGTTTAATTTAATCCTTACTTAAATTCACTGTTCGGGGCAAGATTTAATCATTGCCTCTCCTCACAAGGACAAGTCCTTCTAGCTACCAGAACTTTCAGACCCCTTTGGAGAATGTTTATTTTCATGGTGATGGCTTGCTTTCTGGCATGCTGGTTACGTTTTCAAGGGAGACTGACTCTGCCACCTATGCGAGATAGAAGCTGGCAAGGCTTGATAAGAGATTGGCTCCCACACGTAGAGAGGAAAAGGGGGGGAAAATGTCTATTACCATCTCATTATAAAAGTATATTCATTATAGGGACGCCTGGGTGGCTCAGTTGATTAAGCAGCTGCCTTCGGCTCAGGTCATGATCCCAGCATCCTGGGATCGAGTCCCACATCAGGCTCCTTGCTCAGCAGGGAGCCTGCTTCTCCCTCTGCCTCTGCCTGCCTCTCTGCCTGCCTGTGCTCGCTCTCTCTCTCTAAAAATAAATAAATAAAATCTTTAAAAAAAAAAAGGATATTCATTATAAAAACTTTTAATATTAAAAAGAAAATAATCACTTGAATTCCCCCCAATCAGCAATGTTAACATCTTAGTGAGTACACAGTCAGCATTTTTGCTGTTCACATCAGCCTCTTACATGATTACATGGTTAATTGCCGTACCCATTTCTTTTTTGCAATGTTTTTATACTAGTATTTAATATTTAAAGGAGCTTTATAGAGCTTACTATATAATGAAACTGAGTAAAACTAAACAGCTCTTCCAATTAAAGGAATCAAGGCCAAGTTCTGTTTGTTCATTAAGAGTGAGTTATAAGACTTGGCATTGACATCTCAGTGCAGAATAAAGAGGTCACATGTCTCGTTTCAAATCAAAGGAATAAGAAATTGCAAAATAAAATTTAATAAAAGTTGCGTATTTTTCTTTTAGCATTTTTCTACCTTGTATTTAAAATATAATGTCCAATTAAAAGTAATACTATAATTATCTGATATAATAGCCAGAATTATCATAGGATTAATGACCCATTTCACAGCTGCTGAGTGTTTAGTACCTTTACAAGTTTTTCACATTGGCAAGTAACATGCTATAATAATATCTACACACATCACTTGTTTTCTTCTCCTGGAATTATGTTAAAATTTTTCAGAAGTAATGCTTGCTTGATCAAAGAGTATAATCATATCTATATGTATAGACTTCAGAAATTAAATACTATACTAAAAAACTTTGTTTCCCCAACACTAGCTCTGTAATATGAATACAATAGGTTTATCATTGAGTTTCAAACCAAAGTCACCAAATGTTCAACTAGGCTTGCTTGGTTTAAGGAAAAAAGGGTAAAGGTACCCATGGTCTTTCCCCAGATCAAGGAAGATGCTCCAAAACAATAATTCTACTACAACCAACCACCCTTTGTGATATTCTTGTAATTTTCAAACTATTTCATTCCTTGAAGCCAGCAATTATTACACCAATTACAAATGATGTTAGATATCTGATACCTTAAGATAGGCTTAAATTTAGTCTAAGGATTCAAAGAATGAGTTCTTTTAGTTTTTATTTAGTTCTTGATGGAAAAGCAGCATTTCTGGCTCCAGAATCCCTATCATCTTAATAGTAGATTTAGATTCACTGTTGATAATGTGAAGATTTAATACAATGAGAATTGGAATTCTCTATTAATTTCTTTCTACTTGTGTTTGTTTCCAAGGCTTGCCAGTAACAACATAAAGACGGAGTGCCTGGAATTCTTCCTGGGATGAATTAGGAAACTCAAAGGAGTATATCTGAGAACCTTAACCAAGATACAATAAGTGCTTTGGTATGATAATAGCTGCTGATTTGTTTGTTTGTGTTATCACACGTGGTTTTTCTGACACGTGGAACAGTAAATGGTTATCCACACACCACCAGACAGGAATTTACCTTCATGAGCTGTTCTTACTCCAAAAAATACAGAGAGATAGCATAGCTCTCAATGAGTCAGTTCATCCAGACCAATGATTTTCAAACTTTTCTGAATGGGACCCAGAGTATAAAATAAGATTCATCACAATCCAGTATTTATGTAATCTCTTATGCTTGAATGTGGCTGTGTGTGTGTGGCTATATATGTGTGTATATATACACACACCTAGCAAGTGTCACAAACCATTTACCTTAAATTCAATGCATACTGATCTTTTTCTATTTTTAAATTCATTTTAAATATTCTTTACCATCTAATACCCATGCCTATTTCCTACAAATAAAGGCTTTAGTGGGAATAGTAGTCAACATTGAATAGATCAACAGTTTACCTAGAGTGTCTTTTTTGTGTGTGTTTTGTTACTGTTTCTTACGTGTGTGTGTGTGTGTGTGTGTTTGTGTGTGTGTGTGTGTAAAACCACAGGATCATTGTGTTACTTGTTTTGATACTTTGTTATAATAGGCAGTATTTTTTGTGTTTTATTTTGTTTCTATCAAACCAATAGTCTAAAGTCACAGAAACCAGTTATGTTACTTAAGTATGTAGTACCTTTCACTGAAAGGAACAGACAGAAGATCTGAATTGTGTAATTTTGGGGGGCCTCTTTCAATGCTGGAATTTAAATATCTACTGTACTGATCAACCTCTTATTTATTTTTTTTTTATTAGAGAGAGAGAACACAGGCAGACAGAGAGGCAGGCAGAGGCAGAGGGAGAAGCAGGCTCCCTGCCGAGCAAGGAGCCCGATGTGGGACTCGATCCCAGGATGCTGGGACCATGACCTGAGCCGAAGGCAGCCGCTTAACCAACTGAGCCACCCAGGCGTCCCTCAACCCCTTATTTTTTAACAGATTGCTCCCAGTCCTCTCAATCTTTACAAATAGAAATATATTGTTACATTAACATTAATTGATCTTTACAGACTCACTTGATCAGCTCTCATTATTTCTGTATTTCTAACTAGCTTATACTCAGTGGTAATTAGGGAGGGTGTTTTGATCATACACACTATACAACAAGCAAAAAACAACAAAAACAAACCCTAGCCCAAGTGGCACTTCTTCCCCCTAACAGCTGTATGACTCTGATCAAATTATGGAAAGTCTTTATTGCAAACTATGGAAAGTCTCTATTTCCTCTTGGTAAGATGGGGATATCAACAGTACTTAGTATGGTTGTAGTATTGAGTAAGGATCAAGTTCAGAATCCTTAATATGGCCTCCAAGTCACTGCCTGAACTAGCTTTCCTGTGCCTCTCTATTCTCGTTGCCCATCACTCAATCCATTGCTATTTGGTACCGTGACCTCCGCTCCTCAAACTTTCCAGAACCCTTCCTGCCTCGTGGTGGGCACACATGATGGTTCCTGGGGCTCAGAGCAAACTTCCACAACCCTCCCCTCCAATCAGCCTGCCCCCTCCACCCCTCCTTCAGAGCGCCCTGATGTCCTACTTCAAGGAGAACTTCCCTCTGTAGATGCTGGCTGGCAAAGCCCCCTCCTTGTCCTTCAAAGCACTCATCACAACTGGAATTACATAGTGTAATCACTTCCAGAATCGCTCATTTAGCAACAGTCTTTCCAGCTACACAGAAGCTCCCTAAAGGTGGGTCTTGCCTCTGTGAGTTACACACACATCCCTGCAAGCCAGCACAGTGTCTAGCACGTGAGAAGCACCCAAAGAAATATTGGGTACAAAAGTAAATTCCTATTATACCAAGAATGAATTCACATGCAACCAATATGGTATTTGAGTAGTAATAGGTTAAACTTATCGGGATTTATTTTTTTTTACATAAGAAGAAAGTTCAAGGCAGGCAGTCCAGAGTTTGCACAGAAAGTTGTCAGGTTTAGGAGGGAAACCCCAGAAAACACAATTAGAGGACACACAGTTAAATTTGAATTTCAGATAAACTGTAGCTATTTATAAATAACTGCAGTATAAGTAAGTCCCAAATACTACATACGTAAGACTGTTGTTTCTCTGAAACTCAAATTTAATTGAGTGCCTGTATTTTATCCAGCACCTCTGCTTTTGCAGCAACACAAAAATTCAGAAAAAAAAAGGCAAGGTTTTCCATCCTTGGCCTGCGGCCCTATCACTAGGAGGTCACAGGAAGGCATTGAAAGTTCTCAACATATTGTCAGCTATCAAAGCAGAAAGATGGGGGGCATGGGGGTACAGATAGCCCCATGTCTTCCACCATCCCCCAACAGTGTCCCCAGCAGACTCCTTCAGATGTCTCTGGAGCCAGGATTGGCTCACATGGCCACTTCTCACTGCAAGGGAGGTGAGACGGAGGCTGTCATGACAGATTTGAACTGATTATGATTCATTGTGGGGGGATGTTGCCACGGGAACAGAATCAAGCCTCTTTTAGCAAGGAAGGAGGAGGGGACAGATGAGCAACCCAAAGTGCCTACCACACCCTTTTCTCTGCCTACCCTCCCTGGCCATGATTTTGTCAAGATTGGATTGCTCTAATTCCAAACTCCAAATTACTGTTCTCAAAATAGTAGGAATTTTTATTTTTTAAAATTTTTTAATTTTTTTATTTTTTAAGAATAAAAGTCTAGGGATGCCTGGGTGGCTCAGGCCATTGAACATCTGCCTTCTGCTCAGGTCATGATCCCAGAGTCCTGGGATCAAGTCCCATATTGGGCTCCTTGCTCAGCAGGGAGCCTGCTTCTCCCTCTGCCTGCTGTTCCCCCTGCTTGTGCTCTCTCCCTCTCTCTCTCTCTCTCTCTCTCGCTCTCTCTGACAAGTAAATAGATTTAAGAAAAAAATCTTAAACAACAACCAAAAAAAAGGACTAAAAGTCTAGACATAATCCTTTAAACACCATCTCCAAGAATTTTCTGAAATATCCTCTCTTCCCGCACCCCTCCCCACCCCCAAGAAGGATGTCCCTGCTGATTGAGGATCATTACACTTGACTTTTCTCCCCATTTCAGCAAGCAAAACTAGGTCAGAGAAAGACTCTTTACCTTGAAGTGGAGATGAAAAAGCTTAAAAGGACATTAAAAATAGAAATAGTCGAATCATTTTGAGAGGCAATAAGTATCTTTATGCTTACTACTCTTGGTGAGAAATAAATCAGGAATTCAAAATGAAGACTACCTCCTTTCTGATTTCTGGCTGAGTATTTTCACACGGCAGCTCCTCTTAGCCACACAATTGACGAGACATTCTATTTCAAAAAGCACAAGCTCTTTATGTATTGAAAGGAGCAATCCTGGCTGACATCTCCACTCTCTGTGCATAAGTCGCCTCAGTTGTTTTAGGTGACTGTACTGTTAGGAAGGCTTCATCGTACCTAATATCACATAGAGGAGGGAATCACAAAGACTGTCACAGTGGAGGGTAAGAGTCAAACCCAAGTTAACCTTTTAAGGCCATGCTCGTGGCAGGACACAGAATCATAAAATGTTGGAGCAGTAACAGCTGATTCAACCGTCTGTATTTCAGGATGGAAGTTAAAACCGGAGCTGGTGACCTGCCCAGCCCCACGCAGCTAGTCAGTGGCGGGACTGGGGCCAGGTCGCCATCCCCACACCGCTCAAATACGCACACATTTTAATTTCAAATCAAAGAAGGGCAGAAAGGTCTTCTGCCAGACTACATCATCTGTTCTCTCTCCTTTGAAGACTGCAAATTGAGGAGCCTGGGAAGACAAAGGCTGAGTCAGGGAAACATGAAACTTTCTGCTCTGGGCTGTTGGAGCCTGGTCAAGGAGGCAAGCCTGCTCACGAGCAGGGGGAAGCTAATGTGTGCTCCATGCTGCTCTCTGGCTGGGCTGACCCTCAGCTTGAGGCTCTAGCTGCTCCTCCAACCATCCATCCGTGGTAGAGAGTTAGGGAAGAGCAAGGGTATGGAAAAAGCAGAACAGGCATTGCGCTCCTTTTTTGCAAACACGTAGAAATAGATGGAAATGGCAGTAGCTGGCTCAGGGCTCAAATCAAGGGAGTATGACCTTGAGAACATCAAAGAAATGTTAAGAGAACATCAGAAACAAGACTTTCTTACCAAAGCGAGCATATCTGATATGTGCATGCCCACAAGTCCAGAAACACGTTGTCAATGCAAACGTAGAGATAGAATAATGGGCTCCCCGCGAGCTTCCAGGTCCCAGAGAAGTTAGGTCATGTTCTTCGAGGTTAAAAATTGAGACTAAAGCTTGGCCAAAGAAATCTGTATTGACTGTTCCCTCCAAACCTGCACGACAAGATCCCAGAACTTACTGTTATACCAGTGGTTTCAAACCTTAGCATACACCAGAATCACTCAGACAGCTTGTTAAAACGGAGAAGGCAGGTCCCCAACACCCTGTTCAACACATTACTAAGTTTCTGACTCAGTAAGCCCAGGATAAGGTCGTAGAATTTGCATTTTTTTCTTTCTTTCTTTTTTTTTAAGATTCCATTTATTTATTTGACAGAGAAAGTGAGAGACCACAAGCCAGGGGGAGTGGCAGAGGGAAAGGGAGAGGCAGGCTCCCCAGTGAACAAAAGCCCAGTGCGAGGCTCTCCGTCCTAGGGTCTTGGGATCATGACCCGGGCTGTAGGCAGACGCTAAACTGCTTAACTGACTGAGCCACCCAGGCACCCCTTAGAATTTGCATTTCCAACAAGTTCCCATGTGATGCCGATGGTGCTGACCCAGGGACCACACTCTCAGAATGACTGCTCTACAGAGGACCAACAGCAAGCAGCTTGCAGACCCAGAACGGGCCCTGCTGGCTGTTACTTGGACACTACCAGCTTGAAAGGATTAATATTCTCAGCCCCAAAAGATATTACAGAATCACACATGTGCTAGTTATTGGTTTGATCACTCCAGATTCTTCCTTTTTGCCTCACCTGTAAAAATTAATCTGGGTCCTTTATATATTTTTCCCTTCCCAGGTGGAATGATGTTAGGCTTTGTCCATAGAAGGTGCTGGAGAGACACAGCAGAAGAAAAGGATTTTCTATGGTTCTTGTGGCTTGGCAACTGTAGCCGAGGACCTCTGGGGAGGCAGCTCCCTGCGGAGCTGCATTTCCATGGCATGGCACCCTAAAGAGGGGGATTCCCGAAAGTTCCAGAGGATGGATTTCTAGAGAGTTTGGTTAGCATGGCACCAGAGCTGCTTTCCAGCCATTTGTGAGCCATGGCAGTGCCTTCCCCAACAAGGGTTGGCTCTCGTTAGTGACCACAGAAATAATGAGGTTTTGAGAAGTATATAACTACCCAAAGTTCCACGGCTCACACTTGTTGGAACCAGGTTTGGTACCCAAGCAGGGAGCTCTTGACCACCATACCTTACTGTCCTATAAAGCTAGTTCTAGAACTCTGTGATGTGGCTTGCTGGTGCCATTGCACTTGGCCTGCAATCACACCTCCATGGTTCCTGGCCACCCACTTTCCATACTATGAAAGGGCTTCACAGTTCGAAATCCCCAACCAGTCAAAGTAGCCTTCTAGCTTTGAAAGCTCTTACGTTCACTGTGCTATATCACAGAAGTCGACACAATAGTCACCTGGCTGAGGAGTGCCTGGGATCGTGAGCCACACAATTTAAAACACCATGTTCAACACACCCCTTGAGCTTACCTCCATGAGTGAGTTGCGGCTCTCCCTCTCTGGGCAAAAGACACACCTGGCAGGAACTCTGGTGGGACTTGCTCACACTAGTTTTCACTTTTTTACAAATGGGGAATGTGGTAGAAGGCACGAAGGCATCAGGAATCTATGACATCAGCACTTGAAGCTATTTTGTTTAGATCCATGCTGATCTCCGTGACTTCTCTATCTGGTCCAGTCGTACTAATCAGATGCTTATTGGACTCCCTGATTAAACAGTCATTTGCCTGACTCTTAATGTTCTTTTTTTTTTTTTATTTTTTTAAAAGATTTTATTTATGCATTTCAGAGTGAGAGAGAACATGAGAGGGGAGAAGGTCAGAGGGAGAAGCAGACTCCCCATGGAGCTGGGAGCCCGATGCGGGACTAGATCCTGGGACTCCGGGATCATGACCTGCGCCGAAGGCAGTTGCTTAACCAACTGAACCACCCAGGCGCCCCGACTCTTAATGTTCTTAGGAGGTAACCTAGCTTTAGGAAAAATACATTCAATGATTAAAAGAGCTATCATCTTGGGGCGCCTCAATGGCTGAGTTGGTTGAGGACTGACTCTTGGTTTCAGCTCAGGTCATGATCTCAGGGTCGTGGGAGCTCAGGTTCTGAGCTCAGTGTGGAGTCTGCTTGTCTCTCTTCCTCTGCTCTTCCCCTCACTCACGTGCTCGCTCTCACTCTATCTATCTCTAAAACGAATGAATAAAATCTTTAAAAAAAAATAGCAATCGCCTGTAGAGTGCTTACCATATACAGAACTGAGGATCTATTGCCTAGCGAGTCTACAGAAAGAGATTAATTGGATGAGAGAGTTGACATCTATATTAGGTAATCAAAGGTATTATTATTGCTTTGATCGATCGATAGATTGATTAGGGGGAGAGAAGGAAGGGGGGAGGGGCAGAGGAAAGGAGAGAGAATCTTAAGCAGGCTCTATCTCAGTGTGGAGCCCGCCATGGGGCTCAGTCTCACAACCCTGAGATCATGACTTGAGCCAAAATCAAGAGTCAAATGCTTAACCAACTCTGCCACCCAGGGACCCCTATTATTGCTTTTAGTAAACAACAACAGTACGGAGAAGTAATGTTTACTTATAGCTGGCAACCTTGGCTCAAATCACAGTTAGGTTTATTTGTAAAGTTAAGCGCCTTCAGAAAGTTTGAGATCATTAGAAATAGGACTGATGTGTATAGCCTGAAAGTCAATTATGTCTCCCAAACACCAGAAACACAAAATGTCTCCCATCACTCATGTCTAAACCTGTCCTTCCACATCCATGAATTTGGGGCCGAGCTTAGGATGTACCACCCCACTTGACAGCAAAGGAAAACAAGGTGCTAATTTGTCCCTTGAGGCCACTGAAGGAGTCTGCATTGGAGCCAGGTTTTGTTTTTTTTTTTTTAAGATTTTCATTTATTTATTTGACAGAGATCACAAGTAGGAAGAGAGGCAGGCAGAGAGAGAAGAAAGCAGAATCCCTGCCGTGCAGAGAGCCCGATGCGGGGCTCGATCCCAGGACCCTGGGATCATGACCTGAGCCGAAGGCAGAGGCTTTAACCCACTGAGCCACCCAGGCGCCCCTCGGAGCCAGGTTTTTAATAAAAATCAAACAAAGGTAGACATTCACAGAGAATTGGATTTATTTCAGTATAAATTGTAAACTTGACTTCCTTTCCAATCCCATGTACTTTCTTCTGTCCTCTTTTTTTTTCTTTCTAACCAGCTTGCGATAAAGTGCTCACCAAAGCAAAGTGTAAGTCATGCTGAAGGCTCATTAAGTGTGGGCCTGCGGTGACAGGGCTCTCTGGCTTTCGGGGAGTTCCATGCCACCAGAGACGAAGACAAGTCAAGGACACAGCACACGGCGAAAGTGGCCGCCATGGTTGCTCTTGCTGACCCATGAAGCAGCCACATGGAAAACACATGGAACTGTGAGTAGGAAAACCTGGGTTTTCATTCCAGCTCTGAGGCTTGACCACAGGCATGCCATTTAACTTCTCTGAGCCCGAGGAAGCGAAGCCTCCCTCAAAATTGAAATTCTCTGTTTTTGTTTTTGTTTTTTTTTAAAAGATTTTTATTTATTTATTTGTCAGAGAGAGTGAGCACAGACAGACAGAGAGGCAGGCAGAGGCAGAGGGAGAAGCAGGCTCCCCGCCGAGCAAGGAGCCCGATGCGAGACTCGATCCCAGGACGCTGGGATCATGACCTGAGCCGAAGGCAGCCGCTTAACCAACCGAGCCACCCAGGCGTCCCTCAAAATTGAAATTCTTAATATCGACCTCATGGCATTTGGTGACAAGGGTTAGTGCATCTAAAGCATCCGGTCAAATGCCTGGCAGTTGGTGGGTGTTGACTATTATTATTAGCTCCATCTTTCAGTCCCACCTCTTGTCTCCATCCTACAAACCTAAGGTTATTCTTAAGATCAAATAAGGTATAAGAAAAATCGTGTAATAGAATCTACGGGGCTCTGCAAGTGTTAAAATGTTATTATGACAGATGAAAGCCAAGGCTGGAGGCAAGTTGCACATAACCCTCATGTTGTTGTTTTTTTAATTATTATTCTTTCCCTTCAAGACCTCGTTGAGACACATTCTAATCCTTTCGCCCTATAAAAAATGGATGGAACATATGGTGTATTTGCTCCAGGCCAGAAACTCTGTATAAGGGTCTTCAGCCTTTGTAACAACAGATGATCTGACCTATGAATTCCATGCCCCTCTTCCTCCTCAAAGAAACCTTAATCCCAGCCATAATATTGGATCAAGCTGTTTTTGCCTTGCTCTCTTAGATTACTTGATCTAGTGAAAACCAGCCAACATATGATGAGAATATTCAAGCAACCCTGTGCAAAAAGCCCACGTGGCAAATAGTAGGACCCCCTGCCAATAGCCAGCCCTGGTCCTGAGCCACCCCGGAAATGGGGCTTCCAACACCAGTCAAGCCTTTAGGTGACTAAAGCCTGATAGACACCTTGATTTCAACTTGGCGAGAGACTCTGAGGCAGAACCACCAGCTAACCCAGTCCTAACACCCCATCCGAGTAACTGCACAAGGTCACTGTGTTTCAAGCTGCTACATTTGGGGCAATTGGGTAATTTGTTGTGCAGCATTAGATCATAATGCACCACCCACTCCACATCGTCAGCTGAGGGTGATTTGTGTTGCATTTCTGCCACTTTCCAGCCAAAGACATTTTGAATAATCTAACATTTTGAAAATCACTTGGGATGGGTCCTGGGCATCTGTACTTTTTTCTTAAAGCTCTATAGATGAATGTGATGTGCAGTGAAAAACCTCTATTTTATTGGGAAGTATAAATATTTAATGTGTAATTATAACCCACTAGCTTTGAAAAAAAATTTTTTTTATTTGACAGAGATCACAAGTAGGCAGAGATGCGGGCAGAGAGAGGTGGGAGAAGCAGGCTCCCTATTGAGCAGAGAGCCCCATGCGGGGCTCGATCCCAGGACCCTGAGATCATGACCTGAGCTGAAGGCAGAGGCTTAACCCACTGAGCCACCCAGGGGCCCCTCCTCCTTCCTTCTGTATCTTTTCTTTTTCTTTTTTTAAGATTTTATTTATTTGTCAGAGAGAGCGAGCACAGGCAGACAGAGCAGCAGGCAGAGGCAGAGGGAGAAGCAGGCTCCCTGCCGAGCAAGGAGCCCGATGTGGGACTCGATCCCAGGACGCTGGGATCATGACCTGAGCCGAAGGCAGCTGCTTAACCAACTGAGCCACCCAGGCGTCCCATCCTTCTGTGTCTTTTCTCCACAGACATTCAAACAGCCTCTTACAGCACCACACACCAGCAAATTATTACTTTTTAAATCTTAAGAAATCTGAATTAGAAGGGTTTTGGCCACCAGCTGAGAGTGGTGTGAACCATCTCCCTGTTATCCTAATATCCTAGTAATTATCCTCAGTTCCTCTTCTCACTTCACTTATGGAAACAGCTCCTAAATCCTATTAGCTTCACTTCAGAAATCCCATTTTCAGATGTTCATCCCCACCCCTACAGCCAGAACCTTTGTTCAGACTGTCTTCACCCCTAGTCTCTTCACCAGGGCCTGGACCACAGGCTCCCTCCACTCCAACTCATCCTGCACCCAGCTGCCAGAGTAGACGTTCCAAATTCTAAATCGTATCATGCCACACCCTTGATGGAAAAGTCTGTGACGTCATGTACGCCCTAATATGATACACCAGGGAGGGCACATTCACTTCGCGGGTATTCTTGTCAGAGATGCAGAGCCTCAGTCTCGTCATGAGGAAACACTAGATAAGCTGGGGGACATCCTGTGAAACAAATGGTTAGTGTTCTCCCACAGTGTCAAGGTTATGACAGAAAAAGACTAAGGAGCTGTCCCAGACTGGTGAAGACAAAGGAGACCTGATGATGAAATGTAGTGCCAGATCCTGGACTGGCTTCTGGAATATTAGATAGACATGACTAGAAAACTGGTGAAATGCAAATAAATTCCATAGTTGATGCTCTTATACCAACTTCTTCATTTTGACCATTATGCAAGATGGTGAAGTCTGAGAAAGCTGAATGAAGACTATGAAATTGCTCTGCCCTACTGTTGCAACCCTTCTGAAGTCAAAAATTGGGGGCACCTGGGTGGCTCAGTCGGTTAAACATCTGCCTTCGGCTCAGGTCATGATCTCAGGATTCTGGGATTGAGTCCCACCCCGGGCTCCTTGCTCAGCCAAGAGCCTGCTTCTCTCTCTGCCTGCTGTTCCCCCTGCTCTCTCTCTTTCTCTCTCTGACAAACAGATAAATACAATCTTTTTTTAAAAATGAAGTCTACAATCATTTTGAAGGGTGGGTGGAAAGGAGACAGGGTGGCAGGGAGAGTACCATTGCATCAAATCCAATCAACTATATAGGCTTAGTGAAGAGAGAGATGGGGCGGGAAGGGGTATCGGATGCATGTCTGGCAGGTACTGTGGGGTGAGATGTGAACTTACAAGAACTCTCACCAGGTCTTGAAATAAATAAAATTTTAACCCATTTTTAACATGCACTTTATAAAACTGCTGTGAATATTACACTTTTAACCCATGCAAATGCTTTACATTGAGCATAGTAATCCAGCATAGCATACATGCTCTGTTAAATATTAACTATTATTTAAAGGCAAAAAGGAGAAAAACTAAAATTTGTAACAGTGGAAGGTTCATGATGAGACATTCGATTATAACTCTGACTGCATGCTCCATTAACCCAGTACTCAGTAGTTTTGAAATTGTGAACTTGTACTCAGCCATCTTTCCCCATGCTAGACTTTACTCCGGGGCGGGAGGGGGGGATCCTCACATTCTCTATATTCTATCAACCAAATAATTGAATCTCTCCAGTTTCCTAAAATGAAGGAGAATCCATCCTCTGAGATCTAGTGAGCAGAGATGGGAACCTGGAAAGGAAGGTGAGTCTCATTGCTTGAGTGCTACTCTCAGTCCTCTCCCTCAAAATCATGAGACTGTCTTACCTGATGCACTTGTCATCTGTCCCTTCCCTCTTCTTTTCCTTATGTCTACATATAATTGGTACCCCATCAAATAGCCCTAACTACTAAGATTAGATAGATATGCTTTTATTTTTAAATGGCTGGAAATTATAAATAAGAATTTTAGAATTCATATATGTTCATGGATATATACATACATAGACCTAGGTATATCTACATATCACATCTTTTTAATCCATTCATCCACTAAAGAACACTTAGGTTGTTTTCTTGTCTTAGCTATTATGAACAATACTGTAACAAACCTGTAGATACCTCTTTAATACCCTGTTTTCATTTCCTCTGGGGTGGGAAATTTCAGTTGCTTTAGAGCACCATTGTAAAGTTGCCTTAAAAAAAAAAATCCAAAGTCCATGTGCAGTGTAAGAATATGTGTTTTCATCCTGAGGGTAAGAAATGAAGACATTGTTACTTACAAGCGGCGCTTACTTACGTAAACAAAGCATGAACTAGGGTATCAGCAAGTAAATTTCCAATGAAAGAAAACTGTAAAACGGTGTTTGTGATTGTAGGCAAATGTCACAGCATCGTCACGTGACACATCCTGACTGTCGGGCTTCTGACGCTTATTCTGTCATTTTCTATTTTAATGTGGGCTTGCACATGATGGTGGAGGTGGGGTACCATGATCTCCCAGCACTTAGATCTCTAGCAGTTTTTATCCAGCCTGCTGATGGAAATCACAGGGTAAGAGAGCAGGCGTGTGGGGAGGGAGCACTGGGAGGAGGAGAGATCCACTCTCCTTATAAATTTCTCTTAGTGATAACTTGGTAACTTTAGCTACAACCATGTCATCTTTTTTGATTCTTCTCTTTATTCATCTCCTATATTCAACTCTGCCTTTTTTCCCCCTTTGGAATTATGATCTGGATTTACCTTCCTCTCTTTCCTTCACTATTACTGTCTAGCATAAGTCTTTATCCCATCATTTCAGGATTATTTGAACAATCTCCTCATCTGGTCTTCCTGATGGCAGTTTATCCCCTGGCTCTTGCCTGATTAATCCTCCCATAATACTACTTTCCTCATATCATTCTACTGCTTCAGAATCTGAAATGAATCTCTGTCACTGAGTGACTCTTCTGGCTGACTTTGAAAGTTTCTAACAATTTTATACCACTTGAATGATTGCAATTTATTTCCCTCTCTTTCTTTTTGTGGATTATCATCAGACTGGGCTTTGTTTTCCTTTCCACCTTACTCATGCTGTTATTCACCCAGGACACCAAAGATCTGTATACATTCCCTCCCAGAATTGATTTTATCTTTCGGGAGCATCACGCGGAATTTCCTTTGAGAAACATCAAGGCCATCAAGTCCATAGTTTTGGATGTGTCTGAATCCACAGCCAGCTCTGGGGTGGATGTGTGACCCTGGCTAATCAGAAAACCACAACCCCTTGGTCATGGCCGCTGATTCAATATAGAACACATGAAGCAAGCTATCCAATGAGACCCCTGCCCAAACCTTTTGTTGGAACCTCCCTTTAAAAAAGAGTAGTATTTGGCAAAGCCAAGAAACAGCAACTAACAGATTCCTGAGGATATAGTTTGAGCTTCTAGATCTACCTATGCCTGATCTTTTCAGTAATAAGAAATGATAAATCCTTCCTTCCATTTGGCTTAAACTAACTTAAATTGGTCCATAAAAAGCATTCCCACCTCTTTACTTCTTCGAGTTAAATTCATCCTTTGAGATCTAGCTCTCATGCCACTTCTGGACTGTTCTTCCCTTCCCTTAATCCCCATTGCACCTTACCTCATCTATACTACATTAACCCTGGATCATCTCCATTGTTCAGTATTTTCTAGTTTTGCTTCCCTGCTGTGCTTAAAATCTTGGACCCACCATGAATTACATTTCTCTTGTGTTCACAACACTTAAGAATCTTTCACACGTAACATGTAGACTGACTGATAAATTCTTGGTTAAATTACTTTGCCCTAGGAAGTCAACAGTCAGAATCTCAAGAGTAAATGAAAAGTAGGCAAAATTGTTGCCAATCAGAGCCCTGCTCTGTGGATAATTCTGTTCCCATCTTCCTGATTAAAAACAAGGGACGCCTGGGTGGCTCAGTTGGTTAAGCAGCTGCCTTCGGCTCAGGTCATGATCCCAGCATCCTGGGATTGAGTCCCACATCGGGCTCCTTGCTTGGGAGGGAGCCTGCTTCTCCCTCTGCCTCTGCCTGCCACTCTGTCTGCCTGTGCTTGCTCTCTCTCTCTCTCTCTAACAAATAAATAAATAAAATCTTAAAAAAATATATATGGGGGGAGAGAAGGGGATTCGATACCAGTGATTGTGGTATAAAGTTGCACTTTGCATCAACTTCTGAAGCTATCTGTTCAAGCCTTTGGAGGGGCCCAATAACACCTACTCATTCTAGAATGTGGGTTTCATTTTTATTCAGGGATGGTGAAACCCATAAATCAGGAGATGACTGCCACTGAAAAGATAGTTGGTTACTCAGTCCCCAAGAGGAGGGGACACACCACACCATGCAGGACCACATGGGGAAGCACAGAGGGTTTCTGCAGATAGAAAGAACAAGGGGACAGTCTTTATCATGGTCTCCAAAAGAAAGGCAAAGCAAGAAAGCAAGGCAGAGTGAACAGGTTCAGGATTGGCTAGTTTGAAAATTTTCAGCGAGCTCTAAGGTGTAGGGCCTGTCCTAAATTATCTGGTTCCTGGTCCTGGATTGATTAGGGAAGGGGGATATTGGCTTGGTGTATAAGAGCTTGATAAAGGAGATGGTTGGGGGGATGTGGGTTCTGGATTCATCAGTTTGCATATGAATGGTTCTCGAGAGTTATTTTCTATCTCTGGAAATTACCTAGCCCTGGAAGGGCAGTCTAGCCCCAGTCAAAGAGGTCTTGGATGGCCGAGTATCACGAATACAGAAATTAAGAACATATAGTTAACACAGTCCCCTCTTTCCCACCAGGGTTCAGAACACATTGAACAAGACAAAGGAGAGACAGATGGTAGACAAAATGCTCCTTCTATTACTGAGAAAGCCTACATTGGAGAATGTGTCTTTTTTTTTTTTTTTAGGATTTTATTTATTTATTTGACAGGAGAGAGAGATCACAAGTAGGCAGAGAGAGGGGAGAAGCAGGTTCGCTGCTCAGCAGAGAGCCCGATGCGGGCCTTGATCCAAGGACCCTGAGATCATGACCTGAGCTGAAGGCAGAGGCTTAACCCACTGAGCCACCCAGGCGCCCTGGAGAATGTGTCTTAACATGAGAGGCAAACAAGGCCTTCTAACTCCATCCAGAATTAGTCAGACTTACTCATGTGGTCATAGGCACCATTGGATCAGGACACCTTTCCCAATAGACAAGAAATTGTGCTAATTGCAAGCAGATGTACTTCCAAGAGGGGGGAAAAAAAATCAGGTCAGGAGTTGAGTCAAGCATATCCCGTTTATTCTTCCCAAATGTATCAATCAGATAAGACAACCCACCTTGCCCAGGCAGAGTAAGTAGAAAATAGGGACTGTCAAGGGGGTACTGCTAGGCTAAAGTCCCTTTTCATGGAGGGACACTTCAAGAGCAGGAAAGAGACATTACCTCCCACCAAAACCAGATTTTTCTAGAGATTTTAGGAAGACAGTGAAATTCTGTCACTTTCCCAACAAAGACTCCAGCTTCATGTTTCATATTTTAAATCTGGAGTTTCGGCTTGTTGATACTACAGGTTGGTTCAGTTCCCCGACCTCACACCCCAGGATTAGCGGCACCTGAATGACTGCTCAGTCTGTAAAACTTGGAGTCAACTTTCAGACTCGGTGTGTGGGAAATACCCTACTTATGGCTCTGGGTTGTATTCTGTCTCACTTCCTTCCACTTTTTTGGATAGAAACAGGGAAAGGGCCAACAGGTCCAGCCACTGGGACACTGTCATCCAGGAGACAGGTCAATAAAGAATGATCTAGAGGTAATGTTCGAGGCCCCCACGGGCCATAAGATGGTGTGGAAAAAAGGGGAAAACTCCTTATGGCAACATACATCTTTATTCTCAACATTTATTCATCTATAACAGGGGGAAACAAATTATGTTCCACGGGCTAAATACAGCCTTTCATCCATTTTTTTTTAAATAAAGATTTATTGGGGCACCTGGATGGTTTAGTTGTTAAGCGTCTGCCTTCAGCCCAGGTCAAGGTCTCAAGGTCCTGGGATCAAGCCCCGCATCAGGCTCCCTGCTCGGCAGGAAGCCTGCTTCTCCCTCTCCCACTCCCCTTGCTTGTGTTCCCTCTTTTGCTGTGTCTTTCTATGTCAGGTAAATAAATAGAATCTTAAAAAAATAAAAATAATAAAGTAAAATAAAAAGTAAAGATTTGTTGGAACACCGCAACACCCATCCCTTTACATGTTCTGTGTGGTGGCTTGTGTGCTGTAACAGCAGAGCTGAGGAGTTGGGACGGACTTTATGGCCTGCAAAGTCAAAAATATTTATTATCTGGTTCTCTGTAGAAGTTTGCCAACCTTTGCTCATTGAATGTTTCTAGATTTACCTACGCAGTCCTGGGATTAGCGCCAGTCTGTGCCTTAAATGAGCTCACAACCTGCTAGGGAGCCAGATAAATATATATGTATATGTATATACATATATACATGTAAGTCTTTATTTATGAATTTTATTTTTTTATTATTTAAAAACATTTCAAAATTTATATTCATAAACCAACATTGGAGAGCCAGGTATTTTAAAAAGTACTTACAAAGCTGTGTGAGGAACACAGAACCAGAGGAAGAAGAACTCTGAAATTGTAAAGGAAGGAGTGACTTTTGGGAGTGATGATGAGGGGTGGGAGGTGACTGCTGGGGCATGACAGGAAAGGCTGCCTTTCACCCACTGGGCAGGATGTTATGTTATGCTCAATAACCTGGAATTTATCTGAAGGGTAGTGGAATACCACTGAGGGATTTGAATCAGAAAAGCAACAATATCAATTGACATTTGGAAAAGAAAATTGTTTATTGAAAAAAAGAATCACATGAAATCTCTCCATATCTAATATACAGGAGGGAAGTCTGAAGGCTGGCAGATTAAGTTAGAAGGGTTGCAATAGATCAGATTTTTTTTTTTTACCTAGGCCAAGCCCTGCCCCAAATCATTTTTATGTAAGCGTATTTATTAGCAAGTAAAGTGCATATCAGGGGTTCATTTGGCATAGAGCATCGAGTGCAATAAAATAAACTGAAGCCAAACATTAATTATATGCACATTTAGTTAGTTATGCTTCTAGCGTGGGTATATATTAAATCAGCGAGGATTCATTCCTTAGAGAGGATTTCCATCATCCCCACTCTATTCTTTTTTTTCCGTTTACACATGAAGATCAAGTTGTTACCAGTTACCCTCTCCACAAACTCCGCACTCCCCATCTCCACCCCACCCTCATCTTTCTTCTTGATAAGAGGTAAGAGGCCTGAGTGGTTTAAGGATCGGATGTGTGTTTCAGGGCTATGAAGAGGATACTAATTAGTCTAAGTCTGTCAAGTTAATTCTATATCCTTTGCCTGTGATTATTTTATAAATGGGAATGTGACGCACTAATGGGAAGTCTCTGGGAAATCTTCCCAGACTCTGGGAGTCTCTGGGAGACTTCCCAGAAAGGTGCACTTACTGAAGAAAAGGGACATGTGTAGGAGGAAACAGACTATCTTCTTTGCTAGATTTGTTGTGTCTGGGTGTGATGCCCGGATGTGGCAACTATTTTGATTGTGAGGGATACGCTGACATACTTTTCAAGCAGAGGGGAGGAAGGCAGGGACTGTGTTGATGATATGGAGGACTCAACCTAGAGCTATCTGACCTTGGAACTTCATGTTATTTAGGACGGTAAATGTCCTTATGACTGAAGCTTCTTTTAGTTAGGTGTTCTGCTCATTCTGACATAGGCTCCCAGAGAGAAAGATACATATGAGCTTTTGGTTTATCAGCAAAAGGATTCATAGATACATGTTCTGTATTGTTTCTAAAGCAGTACTTGTCAAATTTTCGTGTGCCTATGAATCAGCTGGGGTCCTTGTATAAAGGCAGATTCAGATTCGGGAGGTAAGGCCTGAGATACTGCATTCCATTTCTAAGAAACTTCCAGGAGATGTCGATGATGCTGGTGCAAGGACCATGCTTTTGAGTGGCAAATATAGGCAACGGGTGTGGCTCATTGAAGACTAGACAAAGGGGAAACCTCCCAGAAACCGATAGACTTTTAAAGGGAGAGCCAGAAGTCATAGTGTAATAGTAATTCCAATCATTCAAATATAGCAGGCCAATATTATGTCTTCTTAATAATTTCAGAAAAGTTGAGGGACAAAGGGTGGGGAGTCTGCTTCCCCCCTCTCTCTCTACCTGCCTCTCTGCCAACTTGTGATCTCTGTCAAATAAATAAATGAAATCTTTTAAAAAAAGAACACAAAGGCAAAACAAGGTAGTTCTAAGATAAAGACTGCACCCATAAAGAGCAGAATTAATAGAGGAGGAATTCCAAGAATAAAAATTATACATCCTAGAACTAGGATCATGATTAGATGGGGATTCTCTTAGTGAGCCAAGGAAGTCCCAAGTGACCTTTTCCTTTTTCCTTGAGATTTTTAAATCAATAGCAATTTGAGTCTGTGTTGTTATAAAATCAAGATATTTTGGGGTGCCTGGGTGGCTCAGTGGGTTAAAGCCTCTGCCTTCAGCTCAGATCATGATCCCAGGGTCCTGGGATTGAGCCCCGAGTTGGGCTCTCTGCTCAGCGGAGAGCCTGCTTCCCCCCACCCCCGCCTGCCTCTCTGCCTACTTGTGATCTCTCTGTCAAATAAATAATCTTTAAAAAAAAATCAAGATATTTCACATAAAGAATAAGAAACCATTTGTCTCCACAAACATATTCCTGGGGCAACCTAGTCTCTCAGCTTTGGTTAGCACCATCTGTCTCTCTTCTGGCCCACTTAAGAATGTTAAATCTCTGTAAGTAATTATTTGTAAGTTAATAAGGTTTTCCAAAGTAAAGGGACTTCATGAAACTTGTCTAAAGAGAAGCAAGACCAGTTTCACTACAGGCAGTAGCCTCAGTGGTTAATAGCTTTCTGGGCCTTTTATACTTGCTTCCAAATCGGGGCTTTTCCATCCATTAGCTGCGTGACTTTGACAGGGTCACTTGAAGTCTTAATAGTGTTCTCATCTGTTTTGAAAAAAAAAAAAGGATGGCAACACTATTGTATTAAGTTATATGCAATTATATATGTGCAGTGTTTAACATGGAACCTGGAAGTTATAAATGCATTTATTTATTTCACAAAATGGTTACAGAAAATCTTTATATGCCAGACACTGTACCAGGTGTTGGGGATCTGGGCATAAACAAAACAAATATGCCTCCTACTCTCAAAGAAGTAGGTAAAGCAGCCGATTAAAAGGCAAACCAATGGGGGCGCCTGGGTGGCTCAGTGGGTTAAAACCTCCGCCTTCAGCTCAGGTCATGATCCCACGTTCCTGGGATCGAGCCCCACATCAGGCTCTCTGCCCAGCAGAGAATCTGCTTCTCCCTCTCTCTCTGCTTTGCCTGTCTGCCTACTTGTGATCTCTGTCAAATAAATTAAATCTTTAAAAAAAAAAAAAGGCAAACCAGTGGAATATCTTCTCATTGTGTAAGTATAATCCTCTATACCTAGGCTTAGGAGACGACTAGGTCTGCAGACTTTTGAGCCTGTATTTTCAAACATTGAATCGTTATGAAAAGGACTTGAGAATTATGAGGGAGTTACTTTATTGACACACGAGGACAACTAAGGGAGGCTTTCCTTAACCATTTTACCCAAAGCAGGAAAGCAAGTTCGAACTCTTTGTTCAGATAATAGAGAATGGAGTTTCCTTCTTTCAGTTCATCATGTCTATCCACTCTGGACGTCAGTGGAAGATCAGCTTTGGAAATGGTGTTCGAGAATTCCATCCTGAATACCAAAGTATTTTAAAAAATAGTTTAATAGGGAAGCCTGGGTGCCTCATTTGGTTAAGTGTCTCCCTGCGGCTCAGGTTGCGATCCCAAGGTCCTGGGATGGAGTCCCACGCAGGGCTTCTTGCTCAGTGGGAAGCCTGTTTCTCCCTCTGCCTGCTGCTCCTTCTGCTTGTGCTCTCTCTCCCTCTGACAAATAAATAAACAAAATCTTAAAAAAAAACCCTGCAGATATAAAACTTGCTGACTGATGGCCCTTTATTTGAAGAAGAATAAGACTACTCAAAATCAAAAGATATTGTCTATTAAGTTATTTTTGAATCATAGAAGGATGTTATAACAACAATTGTCCAATTGTTGCATTTTATAGATCCGGGCAAAGTCCAGGGAGGTTAGTTGCTGTCCTTAAGGTCATATACCTACTCAAGTCGGGGTCAACACCATAGCCTAGACATCCTAAGCCAGATCCGGTGTTTTGACTCCACACTGCACTGCTCCTTGTCACTTGGACCCAGTCAGCCAGCGTTTATTTACAGTGTTGATTAGTGACACACAAATAGTCATTCTGGCAATTACATAGATTAGCTCTCTGAACACCACTTCCTTCCACTTTCCTGCATTCCTTCCTCTACCTTAGAGGTTAGAAAGCTGAAAAACAATCCCACACTCCTTTGTAACTAAGATTCTAACTTGGAAGGCGGACGTGAGGATGATGTGGTATGGCTGCATATGGGGAAATTTGATCTTATGGCATTTTTTTTTTTTTTCAGGGTGATAGCATAGGCTTTGTTATTTGTATTTGGTCCTTAACATCATAAGTAATGAATGGTGGGCAGTAGTGGGTTTAGAGTCCATTGAAACCCTTTCCCTTGGAACAACAGATATAGCGCTATCTTATTTTTGTACGGTATTCAAGCTGGGTTGCCAGGATTTTCCTAAAAATTTTGTGTGCCAGCATTTTAATAAATCATTTTCTGCTTCAAATAGCTAAAATGAATTCTTTTGTCTGCAGCTAAGAAATCTGACTCAGGTTGAGTAGCTTCCAACAGAATCTTAGTGATAAAAGTCCTTTAGCAGATTCACAGTTGAGAAGAAAATGGAAATGAAGCAAATTATGTCTGAAGGCCTGAGAATAGAGGACTGATGGTGTACGTGAAGGTCTGAGTCTGACAGGCTGAGAACCAAGAGCTCTGATGTCCAGGGGTGGAAGCAGCTGATTGTTTCAATTCAAGAAAATTCACCCTTCTTCTATTTTGTTTTGTTTTGTTCTCCTCAGGCCCCCAGAAGATTGGAGGATGCCCACCTGCATTGGTGAGAATGATATTCTGTACTCAGTCTACTGATTCATATGCTAATCTGTTGTCGAGATACCCAGCCATAATATTTTACCAGCTATCGGGACATCTCTTAACCAGTCAAGTTGATGTTTAAAATTAGCTGTTGCATGAGTGTAATGTCAGGTAGTACTAAGTGCTCTGAAGAAAAATAAAAATGGGTAAGGGAGCAGGGGTGTACATAAAAAAAGTAAGACGTCTTCTAATAAAAAGTAAATTGTGATATGTTCACCCAAGGGCTACCTCATGGCTCTCTACAATGTAGATAAAGTTTTGAAACATAGTATTGAGTAAAGGAAGCAAGAAATGGTGCCATGAGAACACAATCAGCCAAATCCAAAATATAGAATATTCTGCAGGTCAAATGATCTAGCTTCCTTAAAAAAAGAAAAAAAAAAGGCAAAAAAAAAAAAAAAAGGGCGTGATAAGAAGAGAAGAGGGGAAAAAGCAACAATCCACCAGGTGGGGTTAGATAAAACAAGATTACTAAACTGTTGAGAATTGGTGAAATTGGATGAAGGATTACAATAATATAATAGATTGCCTATGTGTTTTTTAAAATTATTTATTTATTTGACAGAGATCACAAGTAGGCAGAGAGGCAGACAGAGAGAGAGGAGGAAACAGGCTCCCCACTGAGCAGAGAGCCTGATGCAGGGCTCGATCCCAGGACCCTGAAATCATGACCCTAGTGGAAGGCAGAGGCTTAACCCACTGAACCACCCAGGTGCCCCAATTGCCTATGTTTTTATCTCTACTTTTTTTCAGTTTGAAAATTCCCATAATTCAAATTTTTTAAAATAAGAAACGTAATTTACTTAGAAACTTCTTCTGGGCTGAAATGTAAAAATGTATCGATAAGAATAAAGTAGAATGTCATTTTAAAGACTTTTTGTTTTGACATTATTGTAGATCTGTTTACTGTTGTAAGAAATAATTCAGACAGATTCCCTATATCCTTCGCTGCAATGGCAATATCCTGCCTAACTATCGCACAATATCTCAATCGGCAAGTTGACATTGATACAATCAATGACCCTGATTCAATTTCACCAGTTTGGTATGTATTCATTTATGCATATATGGCATGTATATTAATTTCTATGCAATTCCTCAAAGCGTACATTTGTGTGACCTCCACCATAGTTAGGATACAGTTCTATCAAAAGATTCCCTTTCACAGGGGTGCCTGGGTGGCCCCGTCGGTTAAGCGTCGTCGGCCTTCAGCGCAGGTCTTGATCCCAGGGTCCTGGGATTGAGCCCTACATCGGGCTCCCTGCTCAGCAGAGAGCCTCCTTCTCCCTCTCCCTGCTGCTCTGCTTACTAGTGCTCTCTATCTCTGTGCCAAATAAGTGAAACCGTTTAAAAAAAAAAGAAAGTTTCCTTTTCACAGCCACAGACACCACCCTACCTCCTCCTTACCATCTCCAGACTCTGGCAGCCATTAATCTGTTCTCCATCTCTATAATTTTGTCATTTCAAGATAAAATATATAAATGGAATCATATAATATCTGTAAGCGTTTGAGATTTTTTCCCCCACCAACCGTAATTCTTTTGAGATTCATTTGATATATTGAGTATATAAACAAATCATTCCTTTTCTTATTGCCAAGTAAGTATCCTATGGTATGGGTGCACCCCAGTTTCTTTAGCCATTCATCTGCCAAAGGACATTTGAGTTGTTACTAATTTTTGGCCTTTACAAATAAAGCTACCATGAACATTCATGGAAATGAGGTTTTTGTGTGAAACCTTTTTTTTTTTTTTTCATTTCTCTGGGATAAATGTCCAAGAGTGCAATTACTGGGTGTAAGAAACTGCTATACTTTTTTTCCCACAGTGGCTGTTCCATTTTACCTTCTCATCAGCAGTGTATGAATATGTGAGTGCGTGAGCTGTAACTGTTGAACTAATAGTTTTTTTAAAGATTTTATTTATTTATTTGACAGACAGAGATCACAGAGAAGCAGGCAGAGAGAGGAGGAAGCAGGTTCCCTGCTGATCAGAGAGCCTGATGTGGGGCTTGATCCCAGGACCCTGGGATCATGACCGGAGCTGAAGGCCGAGGCTTTAACCCACTGAGCCACTCAGGTGCCCCAGCTCTGCTGTTTATGTATCTCTTGGCAAGACTATTAATTTCTCTGAGTCTATGTCTTCATTTGTTAAAGGAAGATAATAATAACACCTCCTTCACAGAGTTGTGAACAAGTAAGGGGATACAATAGGAAAAAAAAACCAATTTGGAAAATGTAAAATGTTGAACAGCATAATATTCAGTCAATGTCATAACCAAATACTGACAAAATACAGGCAGGAGACTTGGCTAGGAAGGTGTAGTGCCAGTAATGTACTCTGTCCCAGGAATCACTTAATTGCTGTTTCCCTAGGTTCCTCATCTGTGAAATCACAACCGAGATTAAGGTTGAGCACCTTAATGACACAGACCCTAAGATTCTTACCAAGTAATGAGGCAGAATCAAGCAAGCCTCTACATCAGAAGTTAATTAGAAAATGTTCGGGCACCTGGGTGGCTCAGTGGGTTAAAGCTTCTGCCTTACGCTCAGGTCATGATCCCAGGATCCTGAGAAGAAGCCCAGCAGGGATCTGCCCTGCTGAGCAGAGAGCCTGCTTCCTCCTTTCTCTGCCTGCCTCTCTGCCTACTTGTGATTTCTGTCAAATGAAAAAATAAAATCTTTTTAAAAAATCTTGTATGAAAACGGAACATTAACATAGAATAACCACAGGACTTTTTAAAGCTTTGCCTTTAAATTATGAAAATATGAAACCACTTCCGTTTCAATATGATTTTATGTTTTTTTTCTGGAATTTTTGCTTCCTGGGCATGTTTAACTCTTCTGAATAAAACAATCTTTCTTTTAGTGCTTTTTTGTAAGACTTATATGCTGAATGTAGATAAAATTGAATAAAATGAGTTATTTCCTAAGAATAATGTTAAATGTGTGTGAGGCACCTGTTTTAACTATGAGGTCAAAGACAAACGAGATAGAAAGTGTATGTAGATGAAGAGGAAGGCGTTAAGTCACGCATTGCTAAGGGCCACCATTAGATGCTACTGGCGCCAGTGTTGAGGCATTGTGGTTCCTGTGCATTTTGGTGGTCTTCCAAAGCGCGGATACTGGATAGGGTTTGGCTTTAACATCTTCTTCCTCTGCTGCCATCACCAGTCAGGACGGGATTAGGATTTTCGCAAGCCTCTAAACACTGAAAAGATGATGGTGATTCTCTTCCCTATGTAATTAAAAATGGAAATACATTTAGGAAATAAAGCTTAAGTCTTCCCACTAGATTTTCTTAAATAAAAATTCCTAATAAATTCATCAAAGCTGAACTTTTTTTTTTTTTTGCTTTTCCTTCCTTTAGACTTGGCTCCACAATCCAGCACTTTCACGCTGTTAAACCAACCCACGCGGCTGCCCGCAGGTGCCAGCCCCACCCCAACAGGGATCTCCTCCTTCGCTCCTCCCACCTGCCCTTCGCCCCGCCCACTGGGCGCGTCGTCGTTACGGCAGCGCGCTGTCGCCGAAGCCCGGCAGCAAATGAGCGCAGGCGGCGGCAGCCCTCCGTCGTACCCTCGCAGGCGCATGCGTGCTCGTGCCGGGCGCTCCTGAAGACCTGGCGGAGCCCGGCGCGGATGGAGGCCTGAGGGCGGCGGGGGCGGAGCGCACCGCGAGCTGGGGGCATGTCCGCGGCGGGCGCCGTCTAGAGGAAGGCCGAGCAGCCGCCACCACGCTCTCAGTCGCGGCGAGACGCAAGCGAGCCAGGCCTAGGGCCGCGGCGGCGATGCAGCGACGCCGGCGCCCTCCGCCGCCAGCTTCTCAGCTGCCCGAAGGCTGCGGGGGAGGCGGCGGCGGCCGCAGCGGGAGCGAGGAGGTGGAAGTGCAGTTCTCCGCCGGGCGTTTGGCCTCGGCCGCGGCGGTTTCGGCGGCGGCGGCGGCCGCGCGCAGCACGGAGGAGGAGGAGGAGCGGCTGGAGCGCGAGCACTTCTGGAAGATCATTAATGCCTTCCGCTACTACGGGTAAGAAGCCCGTGGCAGACCCCGGCGCAGCCCATCGAGGTGCCCGCCGGTCGCGGCGGACCCGCCGACCGGGGGCGCCCGCCGCGCTCGCCCTCGGCCGCCACGCCTCCGGGGCGCCGGGATCGGGCCGCCAGATCTGACCTCCGCGCCCCCGAGTCACCTCGTACCACCTTAGCCCCTCCCGGCCCTGCACAGCCGCGTGTCTGCCGCAGCGTCTGCTGCCCAGCTTCGTGTCTTCCAACCTCGGGATCAGATTAGCTCTCTTGCCTTCCACCCCTCGTTAAAGGTTTGGCTTTGAAGCCGGTGGGGGTGACCGGAAAAGTGCTGTTAACAATTGCAGATAGAAGAGGATGGTGGTAAAATCGGCCGGTGCTGGGCATGATCTTTATGTGTTGTCGTTGTCCTTCCAAACTGAACACATGGAGAACCCAAGTTCACCTACACGTGGGATGCTGTAGGACGAGTTTTCCCAAACTGTTGCCAGTTCTTGTGAGAGCTGCATAAGATTTCCACCCCAACCCCAAGCTTTGAAGGTGCAGGCACATTAGTGGTGAATGATGGCGTTCAGTGCCTTTAATTGATGGGTGAATTTAAGGTCGAAGGTGGTCCGGATGTTCTAAAATTTGCTAATTATTAAAGAGGGAAATGAGAGAAGGCACTGTAAAGAACCGCTTTTATGATCTTTTATTCTGCAAACATGTATCGGATTCTCACTATGGGCTGGGCAGTGTGCTAGGACTTTTAAAACTACCTAACTTTTTTCTAGATAGATGTTAAAATAGCGTAGTCACAACATTATAATTCCAGGATCGGAAAGGGACTTAGATTTTCAGGTAAATAGAGCACCTTTATTCCTGCTAGAGTTGAACCCACCGACGACTATGTTCTGAGTCTGCAGTTGGAATGAGATAGGACCCGCACAAGTAACACTGTTCCCTTAGATGGGCTCCTGCTCTGATTTATGCAAACTATCTTTTTTTTTTTTTTTTTTTAATGACTGTGACCTCTTCAAGGGCAGAGACTGAGCCTTATTTATTTTTGTGTCACCAGTGCTTGGCATATGTTGTTGAAGCTCTATTTTTAACAAATAAGACAAGTAGTAGCAAAGAAATACATTTGTCCTTCCCGGATAGCTTGCGAATTTGCGACAAGTCGGTAGTTTGTTACTATTTTGAATTTGGAAAACTTGCTTAATTAAAGCCTAAAGTGATTTAGAATCTCATTGCATTTTTGAAACATGAGTTTTTTGAAGTGCAAAGATCTTGAAATTATTTACTGGCTAAACCCAGGCATAGGAACTAGACTGCGTTACCTGTGGAGCCCAAAAGGGAATTAACTAGTGTGGGGACTTTATTTAATATCAATAGAGGCAGAAAGGCAGGCAACCACAGAATTGAATTTGATGCAAATATTGTGTCTTGAGAATCACACAGGGAGGAGAAACAACTAACACTAGATTTAGATAGCTAGGAGAGATAGATACAGAAAAGTCTGGTACTTTTTACTGTTGGAAAATCTAGAAAAGGGTACTGAACTATGTCTGGGAAAGGTAGTGGACCCCAGTAGTTAAAATGTGTTTCTGTGCTGGCTCTAATATATTAAGACTAATCTAAAATTGATAGTTAAGATTAGGTATCAAATGGGCCCTTGTGTGGGCCATTAGGGACCTTTGACCTGGAAGTGTAGGGCTCAAGTGTGGCAGTGTAGAGAAGAGTGTTTGTGTGCATATTCTAATGGTGTGGTATAGTTTCCTATACTCTAATCCCACTTGAGCAGTTTAATATAGGATTGAGGATAATTTCATTGTTTAAAAACAATCCTTTTTATTTGTGTGTATTCTTTATGGAACACTTCCAATAGGGGCCCCTGGGTGGCTCAGCGGGTTAAGCCTTTGTCTTTGGCTCAGGTCATGATCCCAGGGTCCTGGAATCTAGAGCCCCATATTGGGCTCTCTGCTCATCAGGGAGTCTGCTTCTCCCTCTCTCTTTGCCTGCCTCTCTGCCTACTTGTGATCTCTCTCTTTCTCTGTCAAGTAAGTTTAAAAAAATCTTTAAAAAAACCACTTCCAATAGGCTGAAAATAGTATTAAAAATATGCTTTTAAAAACATCACTGGAAGGACTGGGGATATGGAAAGCATTTTGTAGCAGAAAACACACTGGGTTGTTCCATTCCAACATTTTATGATCTAGACCTGTGCTGTTCAGTACCGTAGTCACTAATCACATCTGGCTAAATTTAAGCTTAAGTTAATTAAAATTTAATAAAATTTAAAATTCATTTCCTCAGTCTTACTAGCCATATTTCAAGTGCTCAGTAGCCACATGTGGCTGGTGTCGGGTATATTGGACAGGGCAGATGTAAGCCTTTCTATCACTGCAGTAAATTCTGATGGACAATCCTATTCTAAACCTTTGGCAAGTACTTCTAAATTTTGGAGAGCTAGTTTCACTGCTAAATGCCTTTTAGTTATTATAGAGGGGATTTAGATTAAAGGTCACAGGGCAAGAAATGTCTTAATATTTTCCCAATGGCTTTTAATTTTGTGTTGCCTACGGGTTTTGCTTAGGTGACATATTTTGATTAAGGCAAAAATGATTGTAGCATTGTAGCGAATAGTTAAAAAAAAAAAAAAGTTGTCATCCCTAAGATACCAGTCTTGTTATGAATGAAGATACTCACATTAGAAGATACTACAGTTGAAAATTAAAGATCTTGTCAGAAACAGCCTACTCTTAGAAATAACAAGTAAAATTTTAAAAATTGAGATGTAGAGTTCTTTTGTACAGTTGCAGGAGCAGGCATATAAAATGGTGAACAGCTTACCCAGGCTTATACAACCAAATTGTGGTAGAGTCGGCCTGAAATCCAAGATGGTTCACTGCATTAGTAAGTTGCGATATTAGTAAAACAGTTTTAACTTAATGCTTTAATAAATTTTGAAGTGGATTGGGTCAGATTTTCCTTCTGAAAAGATACACTTTCCTGTTTGGAATGCTGGAGTAGCTCAACAGGTGCACAGTAATGGGTCTGTGACCTTGGAACTTGGCTCAGACCCAGTATCAGACCCACCCTGATGAAAGGAGACAGAGGTGGGGGTCACGGCCAAGACCAGCCTTCTGGAGAGAGCTGAAGGTAGAGATACCCTTGAAATATGGTGGCCACTCTATTTTCTACCCTTAATCACCAGAGGATATGGCCTCTTGCTGCTGACCGAGTTCAGAACCAAGGAGAGTCTGAAGGTTGTAAAACATTCCTTTAAAGCAGCATTGGGAAACTCTTTAAAGGGCCAAGCAATGAATATCTTAAGGTCAGAGGGCTAGGTAGTCTCTGTTACAAGTATTCAACTCTGCCCCTGTGTGAAAGCAACCATAGGGGGACGCCTGGGTGGCTCAGTTGGTTGGGCAGCTGCCTTCGGCTCAGGTCGTGATCCCAGCATCCTGGGATCGAGTCCCACATCGGGCTCCTTGCTCGGCAGGAAGCCTGCTTCTCCCTCTGCCTCTGCCTGTCACTCTGTCTGCCTGTGCTCGTTGGCTCGCGCGCGCGCTCTCTCTCTCTCTCTCTCTCTCTCTCTCTCTCTGACAAATAAATAAATAAATAAAATCTTAAAAAAAAAAAAAAAAGAAAGCAACCATAGGCAGTATGTGAACAAACGGATATGGCTACGTTCCAGTAAAAGTCTTTATAAAATGGACCTAGTAGTCAGGGGGACATAGTGTGCCCACCCCTGCCTTAAATTACATTGGCAGTGTAAGCATTTCCAGAATAGTGAAGTTAGCCCCATTTAAAATAGTATAGTAAAGAATAGACTCTTGTGTCAGCTTCAGTAAGACCTCACTTATTTCAGGAGACTCATTGCGGATGTATGTTATGGACAGTTTTGTGGACCATTAACAAGGGTTAAGAGATATGCTGCAACTTGCCCTGTTCTGTGTAGTTACCTCACTTCTGTATCAGTAATTGACAGCAGATTTGTGTGGGCTCTATGGACCAATCCACAACTTACCTCAGCTACCCGACAATCATGGAAGTTAAGTAGTCCTCATGGAGAATGAAAAAATGGCACCAAGGGGGTATATAACTGATTTATTGATTGTTATTTGCATAGGCTGAAATCTGGAGATTCAGTTGGGACAAACACAAGACTTGTATTTTAGACAAATTCGTTGGTTGTGGTAGACTTTGGGGACAGCATTCCTAGGGACAGGCCTCTTAGGAATATTTGAGGAACTTAATGAGGGCCTGGGAGAGGTAGTGATTTGCAGAGAGTTTATGAAGTAGAATCAAAAGGATCTGGAGCTTGTGGTTGTGGGGTCTGTGAGAAGAGGCATTTTAGGATGACTCATTTGTTTCTGACTTGAGTGGATGTATGATTTACCATTCATCAATGTCAGCCATATAGGAAGAAGTGCAGGGGTTTTTTGGGGTGGGGGGGTGATCGTGTGCTAAGTTCAGTTTGGATATGTTGAATTTTGAAATATGCTGAGAAAGGTTGTGGGGCATCCGGTGCCCAAGAATGCTAGAAATGAAGTACTGTGAGGCTATTTAACCAGTGGACTCTGAGTTGTAACCCTTCATGACTCTGCTATTTGCCTAGCACGTAATGGTCACTTTAAATAGTTCCTTTAGTGTCCTACTCTATTTTATAAGAATGTAAATTGATAACGGTCCTTCTGAAAATCAGTTTGTATCAAGAACCTTAAAAATACTCACCTTCTTTTCTTAAAAAAAAAAAAGATTTATTTATTTTAGAGTGAGTGAGGAGGGGAAGTGGGGTGGGGGAAGCGGTGGGGGGGGAGTGTGGAGGGTCAGGGGAAGAGGGAAAAGGAGCGAAGCAGACTCCTCACTGAGCTTAGAGCCCTGTGGGCTCCATCTCACAACCCATGAAATCATGACCTGAACTGAAATGAAGAGTCAGACGCTTAACTGACTGAGGCACCCAAGCACCCCAATACTTGTCCTTTCTAACTTGGTATTTCTTCCTTTGGGAATTTGTACTATTTCTAGAATATAGACAGATTTGGAACACAGAAAGTTCATCATATAGACAAGTGAAAGTATCTAGATGTCCAGTGAGAGGTACTAAGTAAATTTTGGTTGCATAAATGGGATAATGAACAGTCATTATAGTCATTTGCCCTATAGTCATTAGAGAAGTTTTTTCTGATCCGGGAAAATTCTTTGATAAAAATGAAAAATTACAAGTGCTTCTAAAAAGTTGATGTGCATGTGAACCATTTGGAGAGCTTGGGGAAAGGCAGATTGCATTTCAGAGGTCTTAGGTGGGGCCTGAGCTTCTTCATTTCTAGTTATCTCCAAGTGATGTGCTCTTCTGTGTATCACATTTTGACTACTGAGGCACTTAAATGGCGTTGTTTTAACAATTGCAAGGAGAAAGAATGCCAAAAAGTTAGAAGTGATTCCCTTTAAAGAGGGATTATTAGTAGCTTTTTTTCCTGGAGTACTTTTAATTCTCTACATTTTTTGTATTTTCATTGTGAACGTATTAGTTATGTAACTGAGGTGTACCTACCATGTTTGAGCTGTGTTTTACTTAGGCCCTGGGCTAAGTGATTTGTGTGCATTATTTTGTTACATTTTCAGTGAAATCCCATTGGATTGACAGAAGAGTATAATAGTACGTAACCTTGTGGGGTTTTATGGCTATTTTCCAGAGTAATCCATTTTCGGTGACTTAGTATAGGGCCTGGCTTTTATTAAATCTCAGGAAATGTTAGCTTCTCTAATCATCATCAGTGTTGTTATGTATTACCTTGTTTTTTATGTGAGACAGTTGGGACACAGAGAAAGGAAGTAACTTGCCAAGGGTCACATAGCAATAGGTGGCATAACCTGGATTTCAACCCAGTTTGACTCCACAGCTCACTATTACACTGTCTCTTGGGGGACAAAAGCAAACATCAGTGTAGCCACTGGCAACTTAATCTTTTCACATTACCCTACCATTCCCTCCTCGCCACTGACCACCACAACCACCACACACAAGCTTCTAAAAACCTGGTCAGATTATTGCTTTATTCAGGAGCTTCTTCAGAACTTCTTAATTATTATCCAGAAATTAGAGAATAATTTGGCATAAAAACGAGACAGTTACTTGGGTGAATAGAAAGATTCAGACAACCAAATGTAAAAGTGTTTTTCATTTTCATTTAGTATGGAGTAAATGCCAAAGAACATTGAGAAGAAATATAAACACTTACTTATCTGTTTGTATATATAAAATAACAAAGAGTGATACAGTGAATACCCATGCACCTAACACCTGGTATGCAAAAAAATCTTTCCCCTGAAAGAACATCACTTTCTTTAATTTTCATTTCCTTGCTTTCTTTGTAGTTTTTTTTTTTACATGTGTTCAGTCCCTGTAATATTATTTTTATATACGATGGAATTGTACATTGTGTATTTTTCTGCAACTTGCTTTTTTCAACACATATTTACATTCATGAGTTTTCTCCATATTGTGTATAGTTGTAGTTTAATAATTTAATAGCATTCCATTGTACTGCACATCATTCATTTTACTGGTGATGAATCACTAGGTTGTTTGCAGATTTCTTGTTTGTTATTTATAACAGTGCTAATAAGAAGATAGTTGATGTTTCATGGTGCCCATTTGCAAGAGTTTCTTGAGCATGTGTCTAGGACTGTAATTGCTAGGGAATGTGCATACTAAGCTTTACTGGGTAATGCTAAATTATTTTCCAAAGTGGTTGTACTAATTTATGCACCTCTCATCAATCAGTATGTATATATATTCAAGTTACTCCATATTTTTGGAATATTTCCAAATATTTTTTCCATATTTCCTATAGTCAGTCTTTTAGATTTTGCCCATCTGATTGATGTAAAATGGCAGTCATTAAAATGTAATAATCAGCTTTTTTAAGTGGTGGGGTTTTTTGTTTGTTTTCAGGTTTTATAAGTAGGTAATCCCCAAAGTGACCTTTAGAGTTATTTGGAAACTTCTGGAATGCAAATTGTGAATACTATCATGTAAAATGCTATAGAATTTCAATTTTTCCTCTGTTTACTACTTTTGTAGTACATAAGATCCTTTGTGTTTTTTAAAAAAACTCAGCTTGGTTAGTTCTTAATTCCAGAACACATTTTGTATATTCTAAAGTAACTTCAGAGCAGTGTTCTGCTGTTTGATGGAGAAATTTAAAGTATTCATTTATTTTGCTGAAAATTTTAAGTTTGGAAATGAAAATCACAAAAATAAACTAATTGCACATTAATCCTCTTTATGTTTTCTTTTCCCCTTCTAAATGGTGCAAATGTTTACTTTGCTAGTTATAAACTGTCTTTTGTTTGGTTGCTTCGAGAATTTGTAATAAGGTAAAAACATAAAACTTTCTAAGTTGATACTGTTTAAGAAACCAAAAGATTTTAAATCACAGGACCGTATCCTGACATTATAAAGGAATAATTGTACAGAAAGACAACCTTAAAATAAGATTGGCCCTGGTGAGAATTCTTTTGCCAATTTAAAAAACACCTTTTATGTTTTAGCACCAGTATGCATGAGCGAGTGAACCGAACAGAAAGACAATTTCGATCACTTCCAGATAATCAACAGAAACTACTTCCTCAGTTTCTTCTTCACTTGGACAAGATTCGGAAATGCATTGATCATAACCAAGAAATACTCCTGACCATTGTGAATGATTGCATACATATGTTTGAAAATAAAGAATATGGAGAAGATGTATGTGAAAGTTTGTTCTATTTTTATTTTAGGGTTTAACCTCTGCATTTTGAGGTCTTTATCTTTCTGGATTTCATTTTTATATTTTGCATGGGCCATTTGCTCTACTCAGAGAATGTTTTCACTTATATATTCAAGTATTTGATTAGGCTTATTAGAGTAGTATGCCAGAAACTGGATTTGTTCACAGATTTTTTTTTTCCCTGAAAGTAGTAAGATAATTGTTGGCATATTGCTGTATGATTCACATTGTATTCTAACTATTCTAACATACAGAGTTAGTGACTTTAACTCTTATAACCAACACTTTAGCTGTGTAAAATTAATTTCCCTAGCTTAAATTCATTTTCAGTATCTTGTATCAATACTTATCTTTTACTTTAAGAAGTTATTTTCACTTATAAATCTCAAGGGACTGGCAGGAGACTGAAGTCCTTTTTTTGTATCCACAGGATGGATACAGTTGGGCCACTCCTGTGTGAGCCTCTCCATGCTGCCCCATCAATGACCTGGAGGGACTTTCTTCCCTCTCTTAGAGAGAGATGTTCCATCTCCATAGCAGCTCAGTTCTGGTCCTCTCCTGATTAAAGACTGCTTAATTATATGGTGGTTTCATGATTAATGGACCTTAAATCTATTGAGGGTAGAAGTGAGACCACCAAACTCTTTTCATGTAGGATCTCAAGCTGCACTTGAACCTTGGTTGAGGTGAGAGGCTAGTGATTTATCCATTAAACCATCCATATAGCCCTGTAGTAGCACGTCTGTTTGATCATATTCAAGACTGATTCCTTGGTCAGAAGCTAATTGATTTCTGTCTTTTTAAACAGGGGAATGGAAAGATTATGCCAGCATCTACATTTGACATGGATAAATTAAAATCTACACTGAAACAGTTTGTGAGAGACTGGAGTGAAACTGGGAAAGCAGAGAGGGAAGCCTGCTACCAACCAATCATTAAAGAAATTTTAAAAAATTTTCCAAAAGAAAGATGGTAAATAGTATCTTTTTAACCGATTTCTTTAAGATATGTAAGCACTCAGTTACTCTGTAAGAAATTTCACAGTCCTGATTCATGTTTATAGTTGCTGCATGCCTGTATTTTTCCACATATGGGTGTGTGGTGTTGTCTGTGTTCATAGATGCTTTGTGTGAGGTTGTAGTTAATATTTTGAATACTCGATTTAGCACTTAAGGGAAATCCCTCCATCTGGAAATTAATAAGGTTAGATTGAGTGTTCATTATCAATGATGTTTTCTTTTATAATTTGCTAATGGCAGTGCAAGAAGCTGCAGACTTTGTATTTTCCTTATAACGACAAACTCGTAAGTAGGTAAGGGACCTGTAACTTAGAGCAGAGATTCGTTTTTGTGCCATGAAAGCCTCAGCAGTCCACTTTTCAGAATAGCATTTATAAATGAATCAAATAAAATGCATAAGATTGCAAAGAAACCAATTTTGAAGAATAGTTATCAAAATATTAAAAAGCACATTTGTGCTGGAACATGCTTTGTATCCTGTATCACATTAGATAAGATCTAGCAACAAGTATAATTACTGTATTTTTGAAAATACCACAGTATGTGTTATTTTGTGAATCTCAACAACTTCAAAATAACTTCAAGATAAGTTGCATGCATTTTATAGTGCTCATATACTCTACCTAATCACCAGTTCTTAATGTTTTACATTTTATTATTTCTTCTAATTACTTCCTTCTCTCTTTCCTATGCTTTATGATTATGTCTAAAACCACATATATGCACAATTATTATTTAAGCCATTTGAAAGATCAGTTTCTATATATCATTTTTTTTTTTTTACCTTTTAATACTTCAGAGTTTATTTCTTAAGAGCAAGGATATTTTTTACATCAAAACAGTGCAGTTATCAGATTTAGAAAATTTAACTGAGAATACTGTTTTTTTCATCTACAGTCTGTATTCAAGTTTTATAAAATTATCCTGAAAATGTCCTTTATAAGACTTTTCTGTCCAGTCTAGACTATAGCCCTGGATATTATATTACATTTCATTATAACATCTTAGGCTTTAATCTGGAAGAGTTCCTTGGCCTTTTTTTGACCATGATGTTGGCGTTTTTAAAGAAGATAAGGAAGTCATTTTATGGAATATTCCTCAGTTTGAGATGATTGATGTTTCTTTCCTTTTTTTTTTTTTTTAAGATTTTATTTATTTATTTATT
>RCUC01122810.1:0-42987 GCA_003697995.1 Taxidea taxus jeffersonii
GGAGAAACAGTCCAACATCGGTTTGAAAGCTTGAGGTGCTCACACAAAGGTGGGATTGGGTTAAGCGGGACCGATCCGGGAGGCTGCGCTCTCCTGACGACGCTCCAGCTGCCCGCGTTGGACCCCTTTCCAGTTCACCATCCTTGAATGAGGGAGCGAGAAGAGGATTCGGGACGAGGGGGGGCAAATCCAGGTGGACCCAAGTCGCGGCTCAGGCCAGAGTTCTCTGCCCACACACTGGAGGGCTGCCTCGTCCTGCAGCGCGGGCCCCGAGCGCCCCCTGGAGGCTGTGCGCTCCGCCCAGACCCGGGAGGGTTGCGCCCATGAAGAACTTCTGCCCATCAACTAGAAAAATAACCGCATAAAAGTGGACAAAGGACAGGAAGAGAAACATTTGAAATGAAATACAAATGCCCAATAAAACGTTAATCTGACGTTTACATAGGCAGGATCTGTTGCAAGCCATTACATGCTTCGACTCCTTTAAACCTCTCAGCAACTCTGCTAGGGAGAGAGAGTACTCCCATTCCGTGAATGAGTGAACTGAGGCAAGGACTTGCTCAAGCCACACATGACAAGTGACAGGGCTAGGATCTGACCCAGCAGCCTGACACTGAGTCTGTGGCCTTACTCACTACATTAGACTGGCTCTCAACATATGAAAAATATACACTCTGGTTAAAAAACAAAGTGTAAATTAAAACAATTCATTCAATAAATTTATTCTACAAGTATTTACTGGATGACTACAGTGAGCCAGGCCCAATACTGGGTGCAGGGGAATGGATACCAAAACACACAAAACATTAAACTCACATTTCAGTGGGGAGAGACAGACAATAAATAAACATGAAGCTGTAGTCTATGGCAAGTAGGGTAGGTGCTTGGGGAGAAATAGCAGGGTAAGGAGGAAGAGGAGGGCTATTTAAATCAGATGATCAGATACTTCTCTTTGAAAAGGTGATGAGAAGAGACCTACAGAAAGTGTATGAGAGCCCATGGTTATCTGGGGGAGAGCATTCCAGGGTGAGCAAGGTCCCTCAGGTCAGTGCTGAAGGCACTGTCTGCATAGTCAGCAGGAGGTGGCAGGCGCCTGTCTAACTACTGTGGGCCAATGCCTGTGCCCGGGGCCATGCTAGGCATTTGGGAAAGTCTTGCTTCCTAACCATTCAGTGGGGATGATGCTCATCTTTGCTCTGGGTATTCACTCACATCCCTGCAACTGGCCCCATGTGACAGTTGTCCCTCATGAGTCTCAGCAGAAGGTGGGATGATCTGGAGAAGTGGAAGGGAAAGCCCCCACTAATATTTGGGTGGGGGTAACTGTCCCAGATTCTAGGTCTCTAGTCTGGGACAGCATCAAAATTTAGCCCTTTAAATATGTTGAGAGAGCTCAGTTGGTTAAACTTCTGCCTTTGGCTCAGGTCATGATCTCAGGGTCCTGGGATCAAGCCCCGAGTTGGGCTCTCTGCTCAGGGGGGAGCCTGCTTCTCCCTCTCCTTCTGCCTACTGCCCTGCCTGCTTGGGCTCTCTCTTTCTCTCTCAAATAAATAAATAAAATCTTTTAAAATATTAATAATAAAAACATGTGGGGAGAGGTTTCATTACTGGGGGGGGGGGGACATCTAACACTTACCCCAGACTCTGAGAGGGCAGCTTGCACAGAATCCTGAGGGAATCTGGATGAGTACATCTGCACCTTCCAATGGCCCCAGCAGGATCCAGATGCTCTTGCTTCTGTGTTCCCTTCCCGGTCTCTGAGGTCTTTCTTTCTGACGAGATCTTGGAGGCACCTGGAATTTTCAGTGAATGTCCCTTCAGTGAGCTGCCAGTCTGTTAGCCAGGGTAGGAGTCCAGGCCTTGACTGTAGTCTGCATGGCCTCCTTTCCTCCAGAGACAGAAACCCAGTGCCTGCCACCTCCTCCTTCCTGTGGCCAAAAGTTCATGCTTTTCCCTACTGGTTTAGTCTGATTTCATCCGTTTGAGATTAGGTGAGTCACTCAAAAAATTCCTTTTAGGGGCGCCTGGGTGGCACAGTAGGTCAAGCACCTGACTCTTGGCTTTGGCTCAGGTCATGGTCTCAGGGTTGGGAGATCCAGCCCAGCATCCAACTAAGCACTTTGTGCTTAGCACAGAGTCTGCTTGACAGTCTCTCTTTCCCTCTCCCTCTGCACTGCCCACTGCATGCACACACACTCTCCGTCTCTAAAAATAAACAAATCTTTTTTTTTTAAACTATAAAAATTATTTTATATGGTTATATGTTTTATATGGTGAACTGTCCTGTGGTTCAGTGTTGAAAAACTTCTGTTGGTTCTTATGTCCACCTGGGCTCTTTTGAGTCCTGCTTGGACCACCTGAAGAAGGTATGCGCTGGTTTTGAAAATGAGCACAAACTGGGGCAGAACCTGGAACATAAGCGACTGGTAGTAAGGGCTGCCATGGGGACCAGCTGGTATCTCCATCTCTCTCCCAGGGTCACGTAGTCTCTGAGCCTGCTCTCTTTGCTCAACCAACAGCACCTCTGTCCCCCACCTTCACTCTGAGTTTCCTTTCCCTGTCTCCTAATTTGCTTGCTGAGTCTCTGCTTTCTTATATCTGAACATGGCACTGGGCTGAACATCTCCTGACCTCTCTGTCTCCTCCTCCCCGCATCTGTACCAGCTACGAACCACCTCCTCCCTGGAGTTCTTCATTCATGTTCCCAAGCCAGCTCACCTGTCTTATGCAAGGCACATCATCTATCTCTTGACAGTCCCGTCTGGCTTTGATCACTGGGGCCAAAAAGGGAGGGTGTCAAGGTAGCCAGCACGAGGCTGTCCCTCTGCCAGTGTCCACGCTGATGCAGGCACCACTATGAGACTGTCTGCTGTGATCCCAGATTCACTTTTTTATTCTGCTTACCCATGCTTGTGTTTCAATTTTGACCTTTGTTATTGTTGTCTAGAGGTCTTTTAAGGGTCCTTAAAGATTCCTCAGGCACCCAGCCTGCTTCACTGCAGAGGCTCTTACCCAGACACACAGCAGCCAGGCAGAGGGAGGGTCATTCATAGTTGAACAGGAAGTCCCTTCTTCCTCCCACTTTAGTCTCACGTTTCATCAAAAAAAGGGAGGGGAGACCATATTTAATAAACACCATCCATTAGATTAGATCGACGGTCTCTAAATATTGCATTTCTTCTAGAAAGAGTATCTCTTGTCCTCACAGAAGAGCATGTGGTCAAGAGGAAATTGAATAAAGTCCTTTAATCAGCCGCAGTAGTATTTGAATCATTTAATTTAGGATCTGACAACCACAAATTACTTTATTTTACAGGCCAGCTTTAGCCGACCAGGAGAGCTGGCCTAGTCCGCTTCATGCTTAATAAATCACTCCCTTGCCTGAACGTGCGAACTTTGGGGAAGAGATTTTCTGGGGCTTTTCAAACGTAATCACCAACAATCCCCTGTGCTGTGTGTGCCTGACATGAGTCCTTGGCCAGGCTCCCTTTGCATGGCTTTGTGGCTGTAGAGTGAAGCCTCCAGCTGAGAGAGCCCAGGATGTGAGGCCGGGAGCTGTCACCTCTGCGGCCTGTGCTCTTTGTTCCTGGCTCCAAGTTCCCATGGCTCAGACAACAAGCCAAATCAAATTAGATGCCAGACACAGGCTGCCTATTGTGGCTGCCCCTCTGCTGCCTCAGACTTTTCAATACCTGCCGAAACCCCTTTACTGGAAAAAAATGAAAGAGGAGCTTCTGATTACAAACAACACCAGTGGGACATCCCAAATGTGGCCTCTTCCAGAGCCATGTTAAATCACCTGTGAAGTCCCAGCGAAGGGCAAAGTGCAAAATTTCTCCTTCAGAACTAGTCTAGATGTCAGTGTGTCTGAGCCCCTGGCAGATGCCTCCCCTGGCCACTGGGCAGATGGAGATGAGCTGAGGAAAACCCATGGGACTTCATTCTGTCTACTGCAAGCCATAGCCATGTGTCTGTACGAAGGGCTTGCTTTTAGGCCACTCTGCTTATGTTGCTCATTTTTCTCTAATGATTCCAAGGAGACAAAGTGGTAAGGAGGAGGCCAGGGGGACAAAGCAGGATGTGTGGCATTCTTGGGGGCATCTTGCATTCCTAGAGCTACATACTCATAAGTAAGTGGCATTAAGAGAGGAAGAGTCTCGTGTGGGCCAGTACATGCAGGGAATTGTAAATTTTATTTTATTTACTTTTAATTCTTTTTTTAATACTTTATTTATTTATTTGACAGAGAGAGTGAACAAAAGCAGGGGGAGCAGCAGAGGGAGAGGGAAAAGGAGGCTCTTTGCTGAGCAGGGAGCCCAATGCAGGGTCGATCCCAGGACCCTGGGGTTATGACCTGAGCTGAAGGCAGATGCTTAACCCACTGAGCCACCCAGGCTTCCTGGGAATTGTAAATTTTCACTAAATTCAGTTTTTTAGAGTTTATATTTTAGTCCAGGATGTGTTGATGTGAAAACAGAACCATCAGCAGCCAAGGTTACAAGGGGAAGCATGTACCTGCAGAGACCTGGGAAGTCTAGGATGGAGCCAAATGTGAGAGCCCTCCAGGCCTCCTGGGAACTGCATGACCACAGGAAGCATGTCCCTGGTGCAGACCTGGGCTCCTCACCCATCTCCTGGCTCTGGGCACCCCTCTCTGCAGATGAGCTATTGGTTCCTGCTCCCTCCCCTCAAAACTTGAGCGTGGCTCTGGGTTCATCTGGTCATGACACTTGACCCAGTACTTGGAGAGCCACTATCTACCAAGAAAACCCCCTTCTGGCCCCTGTGTGTGTGTGTGGGGGGGTGTCTCCAGGAACAGAGTGCCCCCATGCACCAGGTCAAATACTGGGCTGTATAGGTGTCTGTCAGGAGACCCCTCCCAGAAACTCATCTAAACAGCAGCTGCCCATAGTTAAGAATGGGGGCAAAGATGGAGCTTTGGGAGAGCACTGCTGAAGTTCCTAATCCCTCACATTGTCACCACCACTGCCTGAACCCCCACCACAACCCTGGGCCTGACTTACCTTGTTAAACCTTGACTCTGCCATTCACCCTTGTGTAACTTGGAGCCCCTTTCTTAATTTCTGATGCTTGAAAGTGGAACAGGGATAACAAGAGCACTTTCCTTCCAGGATTGATGTGAAAATTAAATGAGATAAGAGTTCAGAAGCATAAACTACTTGGGAAATAATAAAGATAATAGATCTTTTCACCCTAGATGCAACTGGAAAAACTGGATGCAATATAGAAAATGTAGATGAGTGTAGACTGGAGATATGATCTTAGTCTAGGAAGAATATGTTTTGAATTGACACAAGAGTGAAATTTCATTGAAAAAAATTAAAGTAGTTTGTGTTTAGCCCTATACACATGACTCATAAAATATAACTATAAAATAGTTGGTCTTGCCCTGGGATGAAATTTAAGCTAAATCCCTGTATGACCCCTTTTTTCACCCCTGGCCTGGCAGTAAGTTTTGGCTCTTTCTTCACCCCAGAGGCTTTCTTGATCAAGCTCTAAAATGACCCCGTGCTGGTTCAGTCATATCAGCAGCCACCTCTGGTCTGCTGGAAACATTCACTTACCTTTTTTCCCTCATGATCGCTGGGCTTGCAAGCAGACCCCAATGTGGCCACTCTCCTAGCTGCACTGTGAAGACATCTGGCCAGCCTGTCCCCTGCCATTAAGATTTCTCATAAATTGCCATAGCTCCCCATATCCCTGAAGCTCCAAAGGACATTCATTGAGCCTTCTGAGTGATCCCACAGAAACCCCTTTCCCAAAGCTTGAGCTGAGGAACAAGCATCCTTCACTGTCACCCTGGATTCACAGCCCCAACTCCCCAAATATGTCCACAGAGCCTAGCACACTGCAGATGCTCAGATAATGACAGCATCTCCAGCCTTCTGACCTTCTGATCCTGCCTCCCACGGCCCTGCCTCTCAGTGGCCACCTCGACTTGACTGCCCCTTTCCTGAGCAGTTCTAAGCCCTAAGTCCCAAGGGCAATCCCAGTCCTTTTTTTTTTTTTTTTTTAAGATTTTATTTATTTGACAGAGAGAGACACAGCGGGAGAGGGAACACAAGCAGTGGAGCAGCAGAGGGAGAGGGAGAAGCAGGCTTCCCGCTGAGCAGGGAGCCCAATAGGGGGCTGGATCCCAGGAGCCCGGGATCATGACCTGAGCTGAAGGCAGACGCTTAATGGCTGAGCCAACCAGGGGCCCCAAATCCCAGGCCTTAAGTGACAGTTATTGAGAGGCCAAACTGGGATTCCACTCTAAGCCAAAATATTCCTTTCTAGTCTTTGCCAACTGCCTCTAGAGAGAACAATCTCTCCACGCCTACAATATGAGGGTGGATGGGCAGGTGAGAAAGACGAAGGTGTCCAGCCAGTTACAGAAATGTGATGGGTATGTCAGTGTCCCAAGCAAGCACCAAACAACCCCCACATCGGCTGCTGGATATTTTGTCGCATTAAGGACTTATTCAGGGAACTCATGAGAGAAGAATTGCAAAGCCCCTTGCTCAGTGTGACCAAAGGCACCTCAGGAAATACCAGGCCTGGAGGCAAGATGAAAACCATGCCCCAGGAAACAAAAGACGAGGAGGCTGGAGAGAAGAAGATAATGAGGATGGGGAGAAAGGGAGGACCCTGAAGTCAGAGATGCCTTGGGGAGAAACCTTGGGTTTGAGAATCAGCCCAGAAGCCCTGACAGAGGGGTCTGTGCTCTGTTCTCAGAGTGGCCCAGGAAGAGACAGATGGTCTGGAAGGCCAGGCAGGGCCCCAGGAACATCCACACCAGCAAGCCTATCTCAGATGATTAAAAATGGCAGCAGATAAATTTAACTAAACATGAGTAATGGGGACACAAAGGGGAAGTGAAGAGAAATAGAATATTTTAGCAACATAAGGAAATGAGAAGAAAATGACTTTGCAATGAAATGTCAAACTTCTGTGCCTGGAGGAGATGTAATCTGGTCATTGCAGGCTCAGGGGAGCGGGGGAGTCTGTGGTTATTTCAAGCAAATTTTAATTCACTTTAATTTAATAACATATGGCTAAATTCCTTTGTGGCAGTGTCAGAGGATAGAAACGGGAGTCAGAGAGTTACCTGGGGTGTTTATTTTCGTTGTTTCACAAGGAGCTCTGTGTGTATTCATCTGTCCTTCTATCCCTCCATCCACCCATCCATTCATTCAGAGAGTATATGTTAAAGACTGAGCATTAGGGAAACAAAAGACAGCCTTGCCAGCTCCCACCTCCAGGATATCCTGGTCATTTGAGGAAACAGACAAGTGAACAGAGAGTTATAGTATAGGACCACATTGTGGGTCTAACACTCGGTGTTCATTAGAAGTTTGTGAATTGAGGGAGCACCTGGATGGCTCAGTAGGTTGGGTGTCTATCTTCAGCTCAGGTCATGATCCCAGGGTCTGGGCTCCCTGCTTAGCAAGGAACCTGCTTCTCCCTCCCCTCCCTGCTCATGCTCTCTGTCACTATCTCTGTCTCTCTCAAATAAATGAATACAATCTTTTTCTTAAAAGATTGTATTCATTTATTTGACAGAGAGATAGAGCACAAGTAGGCAAAGTGGCAGGCAGAGGGAGAGGGAGAAGCAGGCTCTCCACTGAGCAGGGCGCCCGAAGCGGGACTCGATCCCAGGACCTTGGGATCATGACCTGAGCCAACGGCAGCCACTTAACTGACTGAGCCACCCAGCTGACCCTAAATGAATAAAATCTTAAAAAAAAAAAAAAGTTTGTGAATTGAATGCATGATTGAAAGGGTGGTTCTGGGAAGGCACCAGAAAGGAGTAAACATAAGCTGGGTCTTGAAGAATGAGTGAGTTCATCAGGTAGACAAATAAGTTGTGAGCAGCCCATGAGGAAGGGACCACATGTAGCAAAGGAGTGTGGCTTACGATCATGGAGCTGGAGGAGACTGCCCAGGGAGTGGACAGGATAAGAAGAGGAAAAGGACAAGGAGGAGACAGAGGATCAGAGGATTTCGGATGGGGAATAACACTCTCAGAAAGGCAGGCTCTGAAGACCTAAAGCCTACCCTCACTGAAATCTCTACTCCAGCCTGGATGCCTATTCATTCTTCGAGCCTCAATCCAAGCATTATGTCCCCCAAGAAACATTTCTTTCCAATTCAGGTTGGAGTGAGTACCCCTTCCCCATGCATGCTCCCAGTACACCCTGTGCCATCAGCCCTGTCACTGCCGATCCCATCCCCATATTGGGTTAGCTTGTCTGTATGCCTGCCCATCTCCCAATAGAGGCTGCGATGCCCAGTTCTGGTGATGCCCTTCCAAACACTGGTGCCTCCCTGGCTTCTAGCCAGGCTGTCCCATCCATCCCTTCCCAAGGATTGCCTGTCCAGAGAATTGGCCCCAGAAGCTGAGGGGTGCTGGGAGGTGTGGCTGAGAGATGGGTGTTTCAATTTACATCACGCTGGACTTTTCTGCTCTTCTAGAGACTACAGAGTGTCAGGGGTACGAACCTTTTTTAAGCCCCCAGGACCCTAGCTGGAAAGGGTGAGTGGTTAGGACTCCTGGGTCTAGGAGAAAAAGCCATAGAAGCCTGGCTCCAGGGCAGAGAAGCTGGAATGGCTGAAGAGGTCGGGTGAGGGCCTAGCAGTAGAGGGACCCATAACAAGCCACCTCCCTAAACAGAGCTGCCCCCAGTTCCTTGCCAGAGGGAAATGACAGATCTGTAGGTGCTCTGGATGTCCTGGTTGCTAGATGGCAACGGAGGCCAGAGGGTCGCCATGGCAACCGCAGAGCCCAAAGCACTGTTATGCCCAGACCCCCATTGGGGGCGGTGTGTGCAAGTAAGGCCCAAGGTGTGGCACCCTGGACGGTAGTGGATGGGTGGCAGTCAGCTCCAGGCAAAGGCGCAGGCTGGGATGAAAGACCCAGCTGATTTTCGCTTCCATGTTTTCTCACCTCCTCTCACGTCACACCTGCGCAGTTTGAGCCAGGCATAACAGTTGCAGAAGAAAAATAAAATGGGGCTTTGGATCCACCAAGCCAGACCTTTCATTTTACAGGTGAAATAGAACCCGCAGAGGGAAAGACACTTATTGGTGACCACACAACTGCAGTCCTGCAAATAGAGCTGAAGAGAAAATGGAAAAGAAGAAAATAATGCAAATGACCAAAATGACCAAAGACCTCATCTAGAATGTATTCTGTTGTTTAACTTACCATTTTAAAATTTAAATTGTTTTAAACCCCAGCATTCACTTCACGAGTTAAAAAACACCACAATGCCACATGGGACTTACAAATCTCCTTCAGCTGACCATATGCGTCTTTTTCTTCCTGTACCATTTTCTTTCTACTCCAACTAGCATCTTTCCTTCCCTGGGCTTCTATTTCATCCTTAAAAGGAAGGAGCTGGCCTAGCTGATCTCAAAGCCCGTTACTCTTTATTATAAAGCAAAGCCTTCATTTCATAAACTCAGCCAGGTTGACTGGGCATACAAGTGGGTAAGATCCTCTTGGGGCTACAGTCCAAGTCAGACAGCTGACTACAGTCAGATGTCTCTTTAACTGGGCCCCTGGCAGGCTCAGTCTAAGGGCAGCCTAGCCTAGGTCCCTTGGATTCATGTATCTGGTTGTAATGTTAGAGAACATTAGCCATGAACAAAAATTACCTTGTTGAGAATAATTGCAAATTAAATAACTTGCAAGTTTATTTTAAAAACAAAAACTCAGGGATGCCTGGGTGGCTCAGTGGGTTAGAGCCTCTGCCTTCGGTTCAGGTCGTGATCCTGGGGTCCTCAATTGAGCCCCATGTCGGGCTCTCTGCTCGGCGGGGAGCCTGCTTCCCTTCCTCTCTCTCTGCCTGCCTCTCTGTCTACATGTGATCTCTCTCTGTCAAATAAATGAATAAAATCTTAAAAAAACAAAAACTCAGAAGGGTGGCTCAGTTGGTTAAATGTCAACTCTTGATTTCAGCTCAGGTCATGATCTCAGTGTCGTGAGACTGAGCCCAGCAACCGGCTCCATGCTAGGCATGGGGCCTGCTTAAGATTATCTCTCTCCCTCTCTATCTCTGTCCCTCCCCCTACCCCACCCTCACCTCTAAAAAAAACAAAACAAAACAAAACAAAACAACCCAAACTCAGAGACACAGTTAATAAAAAATTATGATCTGAGAATAATCTTATTTTAGTTTCTAGTCCCTCATCGTTTCTTGCCCTCCTTCTATATCCCATCTTTGCTCATTTTGTCTACTTCCTGGTTTCTAAGCAGGGCCCCCTGTGTTTGGCTGGAAAAGCCCTCAGATGCCATTAGCACCTTGAAGCGCCTGGTAGGGTCAATCTTCCCACATAGCTAACCATATCCCAGTCACTGAACACCCTTGTCTCAAATAACATAGGTATCTGGGGAAAACCTTCCTTGAATAGACATTTTTCATAAGCCCAAGCCCATGAGGAGAGAGTGGGGGCAGGCCACTAGGACAAAGATGGGATGCTAGGATGCATCTGGGGCTCCACTGACAAATGGGAAGACTTGAAAAACAAAGGGGCAAATGACTGGCTGAGCAAGGTGGCTGAGCCAGAAGCCGAAGAGAGGTCTTCCGATGCCTGGCCCTTGAGACCCTTGCAGGGACTACATTGCCCTTGAGGTGACACCACTTGGGTCCAGCCTGAGTCGCCACAGCTGGGATGGAGCAAGAGTCTTCAGCTCAGTCCAGGGGATAGCACCAGGGAGGTTTTGTGAGGAAATCCAGGGCAGCGCGAGCTCAGAAAACATAGGTGTTAGGTGAAATTTTGTTGAACTGAAAAACATTTTCTGGGGCTTGTAGAGGCTTCAAGCTTGACTTGAGGGTAGTTGGCAAGGTTAGTAATGGTCCAGAAACTGCCAAATTAATGTTTGCATTATTGTTATGCAGATGACTCTGCAGGAGTAGAGGGTCCTAGTGGCCAGCAGGTGGCACTAGAGCCCAGCGCTCCGCAGATTGACGCCTGGAAGTTTGAAACTGTAGCGGGTGTTGGTCTGATGTGAGGGAGAGGGCCTGGGCGCTGAGATCTCGCTTTCCTTCCTGTCCCACACCAAGCTCCGCCTCAGATGTAGCAATAGATGACTGAAGCTATGCAGCCTCCACTCTGCACCTCAGTCCTGTCCTTCCGGCCTGAGAGTGCTGGAAGACAGGGGACCTGAGTTCCCTGTTGGTTCAGTAATCGCTGGTTCTCTGACTGAACAGGGTTGGAGTTACGTGCATCAGGTCCCACTTTTTCTCACTGGTTCTCGTGGGAACCAGGGGGTTGAACATTTTTATGACCGTTAAGGGACTGGAACTTGGATATTCCTGTGTTGTGGAGAAGGCCCTAGCCAGAAGGCTTGGACCAATGGCAGGGCAAGTGAGGAACTGGTCAAATCCAGGTGAATATTAAAGATCGAGCAGATAGGGCACCTGGGTGGCTCAGTTGGTTAAGCGACTGCCTTCAGCTTGAGTCATGATCCTGGAGTCCCGGGATCGAGTTCCGTATCAGGCTCCTTGCTCAGCAGGAGTCTGCTTCTCCCTCTGACCCTCACCCTTATATTCCTCTCTCTCTCAAATAAATAAAATCTTAAAAACAAAAAAAGATCGAGCAGATAAATGGAAGGCATTTGGCATTAACGACCGGTCTTTTCGCCTCTGCCCTAGCTAGGACAAAATCTCACTAAATAGTGCATTATCCATTTTCTCAGCAGAGGGGCGGCCTCCTGCCCATGGTGCCTCGGGGTGTGAAGAGGATTTGGAGCACCTGGTGGTCCCCGCCAATCCTCCTGGGACAGGACCTCAACTGGACCTGTGAGATGGTCTTTTCAGCAGCAGTACTCCAAGTCCGGAGCATACGCCGAGGTAGTTGATATGGAAACAGGAGGGCACAGAGAAGAATGTGGCTCTTGACTGGCTGTGAGGCTGGTTAGCCCCAAGCCCGCAGTGTAGCCATCAACCCCCAGATGTGGACGGGCCTCGGAGAAACTGGCCACTCAGCTGTCTTCACCCTGTGCCAGACGACGTCGGCCTACCAGGATACCTGACCTTCAGCGGCAGAGCCAGCCAGGTAGGGCAGTACTTCTCTGGAGAGGAGATTGCCGCCCCCCTCTTGGTGCCCTCGGGGGCCAGAATGTGTTCCCTGAATAGAAAAAAGGGGGCCATGAAAAACAAAACTCAACTTTGCCTCATTTGGCAAAAGTCTTCCGGGTGAAAGCTGGCTTTCAGGGCTCCACTCTTCGGTTGTCATTTTTGCCTTGTTTTTGCCCTCTGTATATTCCTTACCAATTTTCCAGTGCATCAGTGTATTTTAAAAGGTTTTAAAAACTATTCCATCCGGCATTAAAGTTGCTTAGCCACACCGGCAGAAACGTAAGTGCATTTCCTTAGAGGAAACCCACTTGGGTTTCCTGACTTGGGAAGATCAGGCTTCGCTTCAACCTCTTCCAACTTTCTCAGTTCATTCTCACACCCCATTAGTTCCACAGCCTCATAATGTTGTGAGCTGCACCCTTCACCCACCAGGAGCTAAACCGCAGCTGTTTTCCTTGGTTTCCACTTACTACACAATGAGAATTCAGGCTGCTCTCCTTACACACAGCCTGTTCTCTAATTCCCTTTCCCTTTCTCTGGAAGACATTGGGGATAATTATGTAACCCCCCCCCCCCATTTTCCCTGAGTGTTCTCAGTGTTTGAGAGTTTTCTTTCTCACATTCATCTTTGGGAGTGGGGGTAGAACCCTGCAATTACCTCCAGGCGGAGGACTTGCCATTCTGAGGTAATCTTTTCATTTACCATTCTAGTTTCCTTAGAGAGCCTGCGAAAGAGGGGTGGTGTCGGGGCAACGGTTAGTAGCAACAGGGCAAATTCAGCACTCAGCTCCCGTTTTGTAATACCCGAGAGTGTCTAGCCCCAAATGCTTTGTCTTTCTTTAGAATGTGAAAGATCTAAATTCTCAGCTGAGTCCCGATTCCCAATTCTGGGACAGCAGGAAAATATTCTCTTATTCCCTTGGAGTAATAAGTGACTCGAGTTTCGTCGTCGTAGTAGATGTGGTCTGGGGCATCAGTGTCCAAACACTAAGTAGTGACCCACAGGTGAACATGGCATAGGAGAGGCAAGGGAAATAGCATCTTGTGATGATCACTTTATCACCCTTTACTGTCCTATTCCTCCTATAGCTGAAGTCAGTACGTGAAACATATCTTGCTGATAGGTTTACGTTTTTATTGTTGGCCTCGTCCACAGCAGTGTATATTAGCCCCCCCCCCAAAAAAGTAGGGTCTTTCCTTTCCCATCTGCCGCTGAATCCGGCCCCTACTAACATGCCCCTAGCACAGAAGAGGTGTTCAGTGACTATTACTGGAATAAATGAACGTACGAGTATCCAAGCCACACCGCGCACCCCACCGCAGCACCCCAGAAGTGGCGCAGCGACCTCCCAAGCGGGACCCACACGCGGGGGCCTCTGGGAAGTGTAGTTCTTCACAGTCCCGGAGTTGCGGGACCGAGGCTCCGCGTGCGCAGGCGCACTTCCGGCTCTGCCCCGCCGCTGCGGCCATTGTCCGGCCCCAGTGCGGCTAAGGCCGCTTTGGGCCGTCCCTCCGCACATCACAATTGGAGAGGACTGAACCTGCAGCGAGTGCAGGAGGAGCTGGCCCCAGCCTCGGGTGGGCCTGACGTCGCGAAATCGGGAGTCCGCAGGAGGCGGTAATTCCCAGTGCGCGGGTCAAGGCGGCAGCTCCCACGGGTTTGGCTTGTATCCGCCCGGCCGCGCCCACCGTCCTGCGGGTGGAACTGGGCGTGGCCAGAGGACGGTGTCCAGGATGCCGAGAGCCTTTAATTTGGTATCCGGGAAACGACAGGCCTAGGCGCAGTCCGCGTAGCTTCCCAAGCCTCTCTGGGAGAAGTGGCTGAGGGACGTAGGCGGGCCCGGCGCAGCGGGGAGGGGTCGGCGGTTGCAGCCGGGTGAGTGGGCCCTGTCCTCTCTTCCCAGCCCCAGTTTGGGAGCCGGCCCCAGCGAGGCAGGAATGGCCCCGAGGCCTCCGACGGCCGCGCCCCAGGTGAGCAGCGTGTTCCTCACTTCCCCAGGGCGTCCCAACCATCCAGGCCCCCCGGGGCGTGTTTAGAGCAGTCATTGTTTTCCGCCTGTGCGACTGCCTTTCCTAGCTTGGTCATTCCCTCAGAGCCTCCCAGCCCAGCGAAACCCAGGATATCCAGAGCTGAGAAAAGTAAGCGTCCCAAAACAGGGGCAGCACTGTGGGAAGGGGCAACCTGGGCAGTGCGGTTCTGCGAGAAGAGTTAAGAGTGAATGTGTCGGGAAGTGTCACTGTTGAGAGTCCTGAGTGCCAGTTCAATTCCTTGAACTATGTCAAGGAATGGAGAGGGTAGGGTGACAGGATAGAAAACTATAGAGGAAGGGGGCGCCTGGGTGGTTCGGTGGGTTAAAGCCTCTGCTTTCGGCTCAGGTCGTGATCCCAGAGTCCTGGGATCGAGCCCCTCATCGGGCTCTCTGCTCAGCAGGGAGCCTGCTTCCTCCTCTCTCTGCTTGCCTCTCTGCCTACTTGTGATCTCTATCTGTCAAATAAATAAAATCTTAAAAAAGAAAAGAAAACTATAGAGGAGGAAGTAACTGTTAGGGAAGGAGAGAGCAGCCCCAGGCTCTGACCCAGGGGCCATAAAGAGACCGTAGGAGCCGAAGCCTTAGGTTGGCCAGGATTTGCCTTGAAAGAGGCTGGAGATGGGCCAGGAGGGAAAAAGAAAACATATGGAACAGGCAGGACCTGTCCCATAGCTTTTCTTGTTTTTTTACTTTAACAAAGCTATAATAGTGTATACCCCCACATGTCCAGCCTGCAGCCTCGTTAATATGAAGCTGACTTTTTAACTCATTTATTCTTGTGAGAGAGGAGGCATTTTCCAGAAGCATCACAACTCTGAGGTTATGCACTCATTTACCTAGAGTATGTGTGAGAATATAACAAAGTTCAGATGGTATTTTAACCCACACTCTCTTTAGAATTAAGGAAAAGACACAAAGTCCAGTTGCTAAGTGTGTGAGACTATCAAAATCAATCCAGGGGCTCCTGCCTGGCACAGTTGATTGAGAATGTGACTCTTGAACTCCAGATTGTGAGTTTGAGCCCCACCTTGGGTATAGAGATTACTTAAAATTGAAATCTTTAAAAATTAATCCAGGGGCACTTGGGTGGCTCATTGGGTTAAAGCCTCTGCCTTCGGCTCTGGTCATGATCCCAGGGTCCTGGGATCGAGCCCCACATCGGGCTCTCTCTCAGCGAGGGGCCTGCTTCCCCCTCTCTCTTTGCCTGCCTCTCTGCCTACTTGTGATCTCTGTCAAATAAATAAAAATCTTTTAAAAAAATTAATCCAGATAAAAATACTGATTAGTAATATCATATAAAAATCAGATTACGGTAAATTAGGGACACCTAGGTGGCCTAGGTGTTTAAGCATGGGACTTTTGATTTCAGCTCAAGTCATGATCTCAGTCGGGGTCATAAGGTCAGACTCTGCTCAGCAGAGAGACTGCTTGAGATTCTGTCTCTTCCTTTCCCTCTGCCCCCCTTCCCATTTGCATGCATGTGCGCTCTTTCTCTAAAATAAATAAATCTTTAAAAAAAATAAAACAGTTTATAGTAAATTAAACATATAATGCCTTTATATGTTTTACTTCTTGTGTGTTTTTGTTTTATAAAGGTGAGCCTTAAGGAGTAAAACAAGTAACAATACTAGAACAAGATAGTTGTTTGGTTTGACATGAGCCAGAACAAATAAATCACTGGTCATCAGTGCGGTTCCATATAAAGTGCTTCCTCAGCAGACTGTGAGAATTAGGACTGCTTAACACACTTAACATCTCATGGGCGTGATGATCCTTTGATAGAGTGCGCGCAAGCAGGGGGAGTGGCTGAGCAGGGAGCCTGATTTGGGGCAGGGCTCCATCTGAGGACCCTGGGATGGAGCTGTGAGCTGCAGGCAGATGCTTAACTGACTGAGCCACTCAGGTGCCCCAGGGGTTGCCTTTTTTTTTTTTTTTTAAGATTTCATTTATTTATTTGACAGACACAGAGAGGGAACACAAGCAGGGGGAGTGGGAGAGGGAGAAGCAGGCTTCCCGCTGAGCAGGGAGCCAATGCAGGTCTTGATCCTAGGGCCCTGGGATCATGATCAGCGCTGAAGGCAGACGCTTAATGACTGAGCCACCCAGGCACCCCAGGGGTTGCCTTTTTAATGGTGAAAGTGGATTTATGACCGTTAGGGACTGCTTTAAACTACACTTTCAAAGCTTTGTTGCCCAAGTACTCTAGTTCAGTAATATTCTCTTGGGATGGCCTGACAGTCCCCTTGGATTACTTGGATTAATCCAGGCTGCAGGTAATGACCCCGGTGGAAAGACAACTGAATCTACAAAGGGGGTTTTTTGGTCAGAAATTTCCCTTTGTTGAGGTTCCTTTTCTCCAAGCTTAGCCCTCCAGGGAATGCAAGAGATGAGTAATCTAGCCATGTGACTGCTTATGCTGGAGGTAAACTGAAAGGGGGTAGCCTTCTGCAGAAGTATATAGCACAGGACAGGTGATGTTTCTGAGGTCTAGAGGCTGCTGTGCATACAGAGAGGAGAGAAAATTCTGCCCTTGGGAAACAGTCAGTGGAGATACCACTTCTGCACAGGAGCAGAGTCCAGCAAGTGAAAATGAAGGGGGTGGAGATAGAGCTGATGGACTTGGTGCATCAGGGACGTTGGGAGGCAAGAAGATGAGGGGCATGTTCATGAAACCGTTGTCCTGTGTGACGGTGGGTATGGGCCACAGGCAGTGGGGAGATGAGAATAGAAGGGAGTTTGTACGTTTTTCTTTGTGGCCCGGGTAACCCATTCATTCATTTATCTATTCATTCGGCCGATAGCCATTGAACCCCTGTGATGTGCTAGGACACTTTTCTAAGTAGTTGGGATATATGAGTGAACAACATTTAGAATCTCTGCTTTTGTGGGGCTTACGTCCTAGAAGGAGGAAACAGAAAAATGCAGTAACTTTTATAATATCTTAGAAGCTGACAATACTAGAGGGGAGAAGAAGGTAGAGAAAATAAGGGAGATGGGGGGGTGGCTTCTGATAAGGGTACAGCTTAAATAACGTGATAAAGGTAAGCCTTATTCTTACTGAGATGGGGGCCTCTGGGCAGACTGGCAGGAGGCAAGGGAGTCTGTGGGGCACATGTCTGGCCAAGAGTGCCCTGAGCAACAGGTTGTGTGTGTCGTGTGTTCAGGGAGCTGCAGGTGGTTGGTGTAGCTTGAGTCACTGTTATTGAGCAGGAAACTAAGATGACTTTTTCTTCATTTTAAAGATTGCTGTGAATGACGAAATGTAGGAGCAAGAATTTGAAAGTCAGAGCTCTCATGAAGAGGTGTTTGAGGGGTGGGACCTTCTTCTGGCATTTGGCAAGCAAATATCTGAAGGGACTCCAAAATGGAGGGGAACAGCAGCAGAGGGGGGATACCGCGAAAATCCTTAGGATCCATAGGATCATTAGTAGCTGTGTGTAAACTTTAGGTATCTTTCTCTTCATTATATGCACTACGTTTTTAGTTAGGAATAAAAAAAGGTGAAACCACCAGAACAGTAAGAAATGGGGAAAGTTTTAGAAGAAAAAAGCTGCATATGGATTTCAGGTTTACCTTGAAGGGGAGGAAATAAAGAGGGACCAGGACCTGGTCTCCATGGACTCTAGATCCTAAGAGCTCCATGGTTAGGCTTATCAGGATGAACAGGCTCAGTCAAAGCTGTCTTAGGTCACCTGGACTCAGACAAGATGCTCCTGAACCCCCAGGGACAGCCAAGCCACTTGCTGAACCAGGTCAGGGAATGTTCAAGCTCCCTGTGTCCAGAAGTCCCCTTTCTTAGCCTCCTCCTGAGCTGCCTGGAGCTGGGCTTCAGGCCTCAGCCCAGACACACTTTCCCCCTTTGTGAGGTCACACAGTACCTGTGCACAGCAGTCATAGTGCTGTTTTTATGTCCTGAGGAGTTGTGTGTTTACCCATCCGTGTCTGTACTAAGCTTTCAGCTAGCTCCTTTAGGGCAGGGCCATTTGTCTGCTTTCATCCCTTTCTCCAAAGTACACGCTCTGTAAGCGGGTGTCAAAGTAGCAAACATTCCTAACCACTTAACCTCAGCAGTAATTCTGTACTTTGTGTATTTTCTACTAAACTAGTAAAAACGATGTTTTTCCAGTAACAGTGACCCTAATTTTCTGATGAAATAATTGTGCGAAACAGAATAACTTTCACTGAACCCTTTTAAGGAATTTGTCCTTTTTAAAATTTTTACTTTTAGTTTTTTAAAAGATTTTATTTGAGAGAGCAAGAGAGAGAGTGAGAGAGCACGAGCAAGGGGGACAGCTGAGGGAGAAGGAGAAACAGGCCTACTGCTGAACAGGGAGCCCCACATGGGGCTTGATACCAGGACCCTGAGATCATGACCTGAGCCGAAGGCAGACGCTTAACCAACTGAGTCATGCAGCCGCCCTTTGTCCTTTTTTTTTTTTTTTTTTTATTTTATTTATTTAGAGAGAGATTGCAAGCAGGAGAGGGGCAGAGGGAGAGAGAGAATCTCAAGCAGACTCCACGCTGAGCACAGAGCCTGACGTAGGGCTGACTCTCATAACCCTGAGACTGGGGCTTGAGCTGAAATCACAGTCAGACACTTATCCAGTTGAGCCACCAAGGCTCCCCAAGAAATTTTGTCTTTTAGACAATGTTAGGATGTCAAAACCTGTTTTTCTAAGACCTATTGCAAAAAAATATTTGATTTTTTCCCTCTCTTTTCTATATCTTGTATATCTTATCAGGGGCACCTGGGTGGCTCAGTTGTTGAAGCGTCTGACTCGTGATTTCGACTCAGGTCATGATCTCAGGGTCGTGAAATCAAGCCTCATGTGTTGGGCTCCATGGAGCTCAGAGTCCGCTCAAGATTCTCTCTCTCTCTCTCCCCCACTGCCCCTCCCTCTGCTCTCTCTCGAATATATCTATCTATCTAATCAAAGCATGTGAGCATATATATAATACAGATTTTTTTAGTACAAAAAAGTCATTTGTGGTCTTTGTTTAGTAACTCTTTATTTGTTGTCATGAATTTCCTTCATTTCTCCCTGTACATGTTTTTCCCTTCAACATTTTAAATTTCATATAATTTTTATGTGGATTTTTCTTTTTTTTTTAAAAGATTATTTATTTATTTATTTGACAGAGAGAGAGAGAGAGAGAGAGAGAGACGGCAAGAGAGGGAACACAAGCAGGACAAGCAGGGGGAGTGGAAGAGGGAGAAGCAGGCTTCCTGCTGAGCAGAGAGCCCAATGTGGGGCTCTATCCCAGGGCCCTGGGATCATGACCTGAGCTGAAGGCAGACACTTAACTGACTGAGCCCCAACTTCTGTTTTTTTAAACACTTTTGTTTTTCAGATTTTATTCATTTGTTTGAGATAGAGCATGAAGGGGGGTTGTGTAGCAGAGGGAGAAGGAGAAGCAGATTCCCTGCTGTGCTGGGATGATTTGGGAACAGTTGATTTCATCCTCAATTATTAAGGTTTTTACTTTTTTGCATCAACATTAGTGATTTAAAATTTTAAAATTATCCATTTCATTAAGATTTTTCACATTTCTTAACACCTGATGTATATTTTACTGGTTTGTTTATTCCCTTTAAAGTCATTTGTTTTGTTGTTCTTTCTGTTTTTTTTTTTTAACATTTTTATTTTTAAGGGGCACCTGGGTGGCTCAGTGGGTTAAGTCTCTGCCTTTGGCTCAGGTCATGATCTCAGGGTCCTGGGATTGAGCCCCACATCCGGCTCTCTGCTCAGCAGGGAGCGTGCTTCCTCCTCTCTCTCTGCCTGCCTCTCTGCCTACTTGTGATCTCTCTGTCAAATAAATAAATAAAGATTTTTATTTTTAAGTAATCTCTACACCCATTGTGGGGCTCCAACTCAGAACCCCGAGATCAAGAGCCATACACTACACTGACTGGGCCAGCCAGGGACCCCAGTTGTTTCTTTTCTTTTCTTTATTTTAAAGATTTTATTTATTTATTTGACAAAGACCACAACTAGGCAGAGAGTCCTCTTTGGGGACCCTGCTTCTCCCTCTCCCTCTGCCTGCCGCTTCCCCTGCTTGTGCTCTTTGCCTCTGTCAAATAAAATCTTAAAAAAAACAAAAAGAGTGATCCAGACTCTATATTCATTCATTCAGCAGACATATTTGGAATACTTTCTCTATGCCAGGCAGTGGTTCTTAACTAGGGTCACATTTCATAAGTAGTCGAGCAAAGATGCCTGCTTCCTTTGTGACATCAGTAGGGCTTCATTGAGGAAATTTAGTGAGAGAGTGTACATAAATGACTGAGCTTGGTGCCTGGCCTGTGGCAAGTGTTCACTGAATGTTACCTGTTGCTCTTCTATAATGAATCACCTGAGGAGTTTTTAAAAGTTGTTTGTCAGGGCCCTCCATGCATGGCAAGTTTTCTAAGTTGCTCCACTGATTCTGGACAGTTCCAACGTGCTTGGTTTTTGGAAAAAGACTTTGAGAAAATGTTGAAGGAGAAAAACATGAGCAAAAAGCTGCAGTTCTAGGGGCACCTGGCTGGCTGAGTCGGTAGAGCATTCACGTCTTGATTTTAGGGTCGTGAGTGGTAATTATTACTTTAAAAAAATAAATAAAATCTTTAAAAAAAATCATCTATACTTAAAAAAACAAACAAAAAAACACCAAACAGCTTCTTCTTTTTTTTTTTTAAAGATTTATTTATTTGACAGACAGAGATCACAAGTAGGCAGAGAGGCAGGCAGAGAGAGAGGAAGGGAAGCAGGTTCCCCGCTGAGCAGAGAGCCCGATGCGGGACTCGATTGCAGGACGCTGGGATCATGACCTGAGCCGAAGGCAGAGGCTTTAACCCACTGAGCCACCCAGGCGCCCCCACCAAATAGCTTCTATTCTGAAATGGAGATGTGGGCCAAATGGTGAAGGGGGAGGCAGGGAGATGAGGGATCTGGAAAAGCTTCAGAAGGGAAGGGACCATTGAACTGTTTCTAGAAAGGGGAATAGGAATTTTTCCTATAATGCTGAGGGAAGAAAGTACATGGTGGTTAGATAAGATGTACAAAGACAAAGAGCCTCAAAAGAGAATGCTGTAGTAAGGGCAAGGAGTCCAAAATTGGTGAGAAAAGGGGGCAAAATTGGAGAGAAAGCTGTAAGGCTGTATCACTATAAACTTCCCTTTAGAACTACTTTTGCTGTATCCCATAGATTTTGGACTGCTATGTTTTCATTTGTCTCCATGTATTTTTTTATTTCCTCTTTGATTTCTTGGTTGACCCATTCACCTTTAGTAGCATGTTATTTAACCTCCACATGTTTGTGTTTCTTCCAGATTTTTTCTTGTGGTTTCATAGCATTGTGGTTGAAAAAGATGCATGGTATGCCTTCATTCTTTTTGAATTTCTTCAGACTTGTTTTGTGGCCTATCATATGAACTGTTCCGGAGAATGTTCCATGTGCACTTGAAAAGAAAGCATATTTTGCTGTTTTAGGATGGAATGTTCTGAATGTATCTGCTGGATCCATCTGGTCCAATGTGTCATTTGAAGCCACTGTTTCCTACTTGATTTTCTGTTTGGACGATCTATCCATTGATTTAAGTGGAGTGTTAAAGTCCTCTGCTATTATCGGATTACTCTTGAAGACTTCCTTTATGTTTTTTATGAGCTGCTTTTCATATTTTGGTGGCTCCCATGTTGGGTGCAGGAATATTTATAATTGTTATATCTTGTTGCATTATCTCCTTTATGATTATATAGTGTCCTTTTTTTTTTTTTTTTTTAAAGAGGGGAAGCAGGCTCCCTGCTGAGCAGAAAGCTCGATGTGGGGCTTGATCCCAGGACTTTGGGATCATGACCTGAGCCAAAGGCAGAGGCATTAACCCACTGAGCCACCCAGGTGCCCCTATAGTGTCCTTCTTTGTGTCTTGTTACAGTTTTTGTTTTGTTTTATTTTTCATGTTTTTAAAATATTTTTATTTACTTATTTGACAGAGACAAAGTGAGCACAAGCAAGGGGAATGACAGAGGGAGAGGAAAAGCAGACTCCTTGCTGAGCAGGGAGCCAGATACCTGACTCCATCCCAAGAGCCCAGGATCATGACTTGAACCAAAGGCAGACTCTTAACCGACCTGGCCACCCAGGCATCCCTAAAGTCTTTGTTTTAAAGTCTGTTTTGTTCAGTATAAGTAATGCTACTCCAGCTTTCTTTTCATTTTCATTTGCATAATAAATGCTTGCCTATCCTTCCACTTTATTTTTTTTAATATTTTATTTATCTATTTAAGAGAGAGATAGTGAGAGAATGAGTGAGGAGAAGGTCAGAGAGAGAAGCAGACTCCCCATGGAGCTGGGAGCCTGATACAGGACTCCATCCTGGGACTCCAGGATCATGACCTGAGCTGAAGGCAGTCACCCAACCAACTGAGCCACCCAGGCGCCCTCCTTCCACATTAAATCGTCATATCTTTAGGTCTGGAATGAGTCTTTCTTAGGCAGGATATAGATGAGTCTTATTTTTTTCTCCATTCTGTCACCCTGTGTCTTTTGACTGGAGTGTTTTGTCCATTTACGTTCAAAGTAATTTTTGATAGGTATGTACTTACTGCCATTTTGTTACTTATTTTATGGTTGCTTTTGTAGTTCTTTTCCCTTTTTTGCTCTTTTCTCTCTCTGCTGGCTTTCTTTAGTGATATACTTGGATTCCTCTCTCTCTCTTTTTTTCTTTTTTTGGCCTGTCTGTTACTGGTTTGTGGTTACTGTTAGGTTTGTATATAGAATCATTTTTTTAAATATTTATTTGACAGAGATCACAAGTAGGCAGAGAGGCAGGTAGAGAGAGAGAGGGAAGCAGGCTCCCTGCTGAGCAGAGAGCCCGATGCGGGGCTCCATCCCAGAACCCTGAGATCATGACCTGAGCTGAAGGCAGAGGTTTAACCCACTGAACCACTCAGGTGCCACAGGTTTGTATATAGAATCTTATGCATATAGCAGTCCATATTAAGTTGATGGTCTCCAGAGTTTGAACCCATTCTTTACTCTTCTCTCCCCCACATTTTAGATATATGGTGTCATAGTTTATATCCTTTTATTTTGTGACTCCCTTGACTGTTTTTTTTTTTCTTCCACATATAGTAATTTTATTTTGCACACTGCCAGGCTTGTGGCACTACTTCGGATGAGATCTGGCCAAGGGTATATTGGAGGGGGCAGGTCTGCAAGAGAACACGAGGGTTGGGGCACACACTGCCTGTAAGGCCTTAATGATCTGCTGTGGGACAGGGCCTGCAGCCTCCTGGGAAAGCTCCTGCTTAGGCTGGGATGTCGGGTGAGTCCATCCACAGAAGAGCACTGGGGCTGAGTGTACTGTCAACAAGCTGGGTGGAGAGTGTTCACACTGCATGGGTTCCCAAAGTTGTCCGTGTATTCAGGGTGGGGAGTCGGGGAGGGAAATGGCACCCGCCAGCTCTTTTGTTCTTGGAGAAGTCTCCCAAAGATTCCTGCCCCTCCAGCGTATGCTCTGAGATTAGTAAATAAATCTCTTACCCCTATACCCCAGGTGTTTTTCAAATTGCTCCTTCTGTGGTGTATTTTCCTGGGGCTCTTTGTTGTGCTATCTCTTTAAAGGTGGGGACTCCGTTTCCTGTCACCCTATCTGGCTCTTCTAGAGCTGAACCCAGTGATTTTTTTTTTTTTTTTAAGTTGCATGGGGCACCCGGTGGCTCAATCAGTTGAGTGTCTGCCTCCTGCTCAGGTGATGGTCTCAGGGTCCTGAGATTGAGCTGAGCAGCTGGCTCCCTGCTCAGCAAGGAGTCTGTTTCTCCCTCTCCCCGGTCCCTCCCCCTGGCTTGTACTGTCTTTTGCTCTACTCGCATGTTCTCTCTCTGAAATAAATAAAATCATAAAAAAACTTTATTAAATTCCATGTGTTAAGCCCCACTTATTATAGGAATGTTCAAAGTTAGGCCTCTCTGATTTTCAAAGCTGAAGGTTACAGGGATTCATCTTGCCAGTGCAGTCCCATGTGCCTGGGGTGCCTGGTGTGGGATCTGCTTCTCTTCTTTGTGCCCAGGTTGCTCCTCCCTCCTGCAAACAGTCCCACAGATCAGTTTGGCTCCTCGTCAGGTTTTACCCTTCCTACTCTTCACTGTAGCCTCTTCTCTACATTTCTCTGTGGAGAGTCTGTTCTGCCAGCCTTCAAGTCATTTCCTGGGTTCCTTGCACTGAGGCGGGTGCTAAGTATATCCACAGGGTGAGGTGGAGATCTAGGACAGTGTAGAGCGATACGGTCCAAAACAATGGAAACTGCACATATAATTTTAAATTTTCTAGTAGTACAATGTAGAAAGAAATGGGTGAAATTAATTTTAGTAATACATATTATTTAACCCAATATAACTGAAATATTTCTACATGAATCAGTATTTTAAATTTTTTTTTAAAGATTTTATTTATTTATTTGACAGACAGAGATCACAAGTAGGCAGAGAGGCAGGCAGAGAGAGAGGAGGAAGCAGGCTCCCTGCTGAGCAGAGAGCCCGATGCGGGGCTCAATCCCAGGACCCTGAGATCATGACCTGAGACAAAGGCAGAGGCTTTAACCCATTGAGCCACCCAGGCACCCAGAATTTTAAAATTATTAATGAGATAGTTTATTTATTTCTTTATTTTGGTGCTGTCTTGAAACCCAGCGTATAATTTACACTTGCCACGCAGCCCAGTTTGAATTACCCACATTACAGGTGCTCAGTTTTGACATGTTTCTGGTGGCTACCATATCAGCATGCATCTAGAAAGTTACTGCCTGGCTTAATGGTATCATTGGCAGGGGAGGTTTTGAGCAGGACTTGAGACGTGAAAGGGAGGGACTATATGTAGGAAATGTTTTTTGAGGTTCTTGGTGATTCCAGGGCATAAAGGAAAAATGAAGAGACAAGAATGAGGTCCAGGTTTCCAGGTGAGATGCTCTGGATGATAATGTCCTTAGCCTAAGTGGGGCGTGTGTGTGTGTGTGTGTGTGTGTGTGTGTGTGAAGGCTGTCAGTAATAGTGGCTTCTGTCCATACTCAATGGTTAGATACGCCCTTAACCCAGTTTACCAGGCTGTTACTGGTCTGATATCAGAAAGCACGGAGTACTTGAGTGAAAACCCCACACTGTGTCTTAGAAAATGTAATGCGTTCTAATTGGCAAACTAACTTTGATCTTGGAGTAGTTTGTATAAATGTGATTGTTTTTACTTACTAGCTCCCATCCTCTGGTTTTCAGCTTTGCGAAGTTTCTACGTTACGAAGTTTCCCGAGTTAGAATTTGAGCAGATTCCTGCTCCGGAGTTGGCACATGTTGGAGTGGGAGGTGGTATCTCTCTATCTGCAAGTGTTGTTCTGCAGAGCTCAAAGTGTCCTTTCACCCTTCTGCTCTTAACTCTTAGGTTTTCAGTTCCGGGAACCCAGCTAGAGATGTTATAGATGAGAAGATTGGACCAGGAGGTCCACAATTCACCCAAGGGATTGCATGTTATCAGTGGGCTGCTTTTTATGGGCCCAGGAAATCGAGTCTTCTCAACGTTGTATATGCTCTTTCTAGTTCTTTGGATCTTTTATGTCAACATGACGAAGGCAAAATACTTGATGCTTCATGATAACCTTCTTAATTTTTAGAAGGGGTTGATAGGGGCGCCTGGGTGGCTCAGTGGGTTAAAGCCGCTGCCTTCGGCTCAGGTCATGATCCCAGGGTCGTGGGATTGAGCCCTGCATCGGGCTCTGTGCTCTGTGGACAGCCTGCTTCTTCCTCTCTCTCTGCCTGCCTCTCTGCCTACTTGTGATCTCTGTCTATCAAATAAATAAATAAAATCTTTTAAAAATAAATAAATAAAAGGGGTTGTTAATGAGGTCCATTTATATCTGGAAGGAGGGTGAATGCTGTCGAGTTGAGCTCTCAGAGTGGCTCGCTCACACCAGAGGTCTCAGTACATTTTACCTGTTTAATATTATAAGCTCTTGATTGTCTTTTATGTACCAAACTGATTCTGACCTCTGGAGATTTGAAGGTGCCTGAGACAAGGTCTTGACCCTTTGGAAGCGCAATGAATAATAGGTAGCGGACAGTATAATGTAGTGTCTTATAAACGTGCTGGAGGGGGCCCAGGGAGGAGGGTCGTGGGAGGTGTGAGGCACTTGGGCCAGACTGGGGGTAGGAGAGGAGCCCCAGAGGAGAGACTGTTACAGAGTCTTGCTGAGAGAATTAATGTTACCTAGGCAGAAGAGGGTAAGCCAAGCATTTTTACAGAGGCAAAAGAGAGTGTTTAGTTTCAAGTTGTAACTCTTCTGCAGGCTGAATTATGGTGTTAGGAGAAGCCAGAGGTGAGGCTGTGGAAGTAAGGTGTGGACCAGGTTATGAAGGACTCTGAAGGTCACATGAAGGAATCTAATTTTTAATCTAAAGAGAAACATTTTTTAGGTGCTTGGGTGGCTCAGTCGGTTAAGCATCTGTACTCAGCTCAGGTCATGATCCCAGGGTCCTGGGATTGAGTCCTGTATTGGGCTCCCTGCTTAGAGTAGGGTTTGCATCTCCCTCTGCCCCTCCTCTTCTCATGCTTGCTTTCACACACATGCTGTCTCTGTCATGCACGTGTGCAAAAATAGATAAGTAGAAAATCTTAAAAAAGGAAAAGAAAAGCATTTATTAAATATTTCTAGAACATCTACTATGTGCCAGGTCTGTTCTAGGCAATGAAGAGTCAGACATGAAGAAAATAGGTAATAGGCTCTCCCGGAGTTTACATTGTGCCCTCCAATACCTACCATAAGCAAATGAAAATGTATGTCATGTGGGAAGACTATGAAGAGGAGAGGTAACCAGAGTGACAACGCAGGGTGGGATGCTGTTTTATGCAGGGTGGTCAGGGAAGTTTGCTCTGATGAGGTGACATTTGAACAAAGAGCTGGAGCAAGTGAGTTGGAAGCCCCGTGTAAATCTGCAGGAGGAAGCTTGCAGGTCAAGGGAACAGTCAAAACAAAGGCCCCAGAGCAGAAACATGCTTGGTGTGTTCCAGGAATCAGAAGGGGGGGGCAGAGTAAATGAAGGAGGGAGAGCAGTGGGTCAGAGATGAGGGTCAAGATGAAGTCAGGGAGATAGTGGGGGACAGAGTGGAGGAGGGATGTGTAGGCCACTGTGAGGACGTTGGCTTTTACTTGGAGTGAACTGAGATCCTGTTGGCGATTTTTAAGCAAAGGAGTGAATTGATCTGATAGATTTGAACATGCTCACTCTGGTTGATATATGGAAGACAGACCTCAGAGCAGGGCATGAGTGGAAAAGGAGAGAAGTTAGGAGGTTGTAGCAGTAGTCCGGGTAAGAGGTGATGGTGGCCTGGTTTGTAACATGATCAAAGGTTTGCATTTCAGAAAACTGACTCCCATAGTGGGTAGGAAAGAGAGTTGGTGGGACCAAGAGTAGAAGAGAAGCCAGTGGTTGTCCTGTTGAGGCAAGAAATGACATTTGTTGAACTAGACATTTGTTTACCGGTTAGCATTCCGTGCCATGAGTGCAGTCTGTTTGGGGAAGCAGAAGGAAATCAGGAGCCCATGTATTAAATATGGGGAAACTGGGAGCATCTCACTGGCTCACTGAGAAGAGCATAGGACTCTTGATCTCGGGGTTATGAGTTCGAGCCCTACATTAGGTGTAGAGATAATTAATTAAAAATAATAGAGGTGCCTAACTGGCTCTGTTGGAGGAACATGTGACTCTTGATCACAGAGTTGTGAGTTCAAGCCCTACGTTGGGTGTAGAGATTATTTAAGTAAACAAACATTTAATAATAATAATAATAGAGGCGCCGGGGTGGCTCAGTGGGTTAAGCCTCTGCCTTCGGCTCAGGTCATGATCCCAGGGTCCTGGGATCGAGCCCCGCATCGGGCTCTCTGCTTGGCCAGGAGCCTGCTTCCCTTCCTCTCTCTCTGCCTCCCTCTCTGCCTACTTGTCATCTCCATCTGTCAAATAAATAAAAATCTTTAAAATAAAAAAAATAATAAAAAAATAATAATAAATAGATAGATAGATAGATAGAAGGGACCAGTTAGGCAAAGGAATCCAGGTTGGCTGACAACCAAAGGAGCTGTATGTTTACAGGACAGAGTAGGCAATGGGGAGAAAGTGTTATTTCTTACAACCTGACTTAAAATGCCTGCCTCGATCCAACCCCTTTTACCCTGCTGGCCATGCCATCCCAAGCCCAGCCTCTCTTTTCAAGCTTGGTAGTCCCCAGATTGGATTCCCGCTTTCTTCTCTGATTCAGATGGTACTTACATCTTCAGACCTAGTACATAGCCAGCCTAATCTTCTCTCCCTTCCCTCATTTTCTATCCTCTGCAGGCCTGTGGCACCTTGCTTTACTACGAATTGTCTCATTCTGTGCTATAATGAATAAAACATCTTAAAATAGACTGGAACCTACTCAAGGACTGCAGTGTTTTTCAGTTGCGTATTTCTTTCTGCCACAGTGCATCTGGTAAAGCCAGGCACCTAGTGAATGTCTCCTGTCATCTTCCCTGGCACGGTCCAGATCCCTGATTTCTGTCAGAAAAATCTCCCACATTCTAGCACTTCCTTGTTCCTGCAGGGACACAGCCACAGTGCTGAGCAAGAATACAATATGGAGGAGCCGGTGTTACAGTATATGGATGTGGTCATGATCCTCTCTCAACAGGAGGAGGGCCTGCCCACTCCTGTCTTCTCTAGAATTCACAACTCTGTCAGGAAACCAGTGTTCAGTGTGAATCAGATACTTGCTGGACACTGTGTTTTCAAGTTAAAGAAAAAAAGATATAATCTCTGCCCTCATAAAATGCTCACCATCTAACTAGGAAAATAAGTATTAAATAGATTATTAGGTTTATTTGAATAGTCATAGGTGTACAAAATGGCTTAAAACACATAATACAAAAAAAACAAAAAAAAACCCAAAACACATAAAACAGGGATTGACCCTCCAGTGGGGGATCAGAAGACTTAACCAAGACCTGAAGTATGAAATGGAATTAGCACAAGAAAGACAAGTGGGAAGGTGGGGAAAGAATGATACCCCCCAGGAAATTGAAGTAACTCCAGATGAGCTATAGCGGAGCCCACAGAGAGAGGGACCCAAAATAAGGCTGAAACTTCCATCTAACCTTCCCTTACTGCTCCAGTTAACTCAGCTCTGCTTTTAGTGCCTTTTCACACTAATTATCTTTACCATATGTTACTGTATACGTTTTTGAGATTGAAATCCAACCAGGACCAAAGGAAATATTTCAGGTAGGGCATGGTGACAAGTATCTCATAGCCTTAACAAGGCCTAGTAAGATAAGACAAAACTCAGTTCATGAGTATTGGAACTGATGGAGAGGCATGGGGATCTTAGCCGGCCTAGGTTTAGTGGGTAGTGAGGAAGACGTGATTTCACGGGGGTGAGAATCAGGAAAAGACCTTGACCTAGCAATTCCAATTCTAACTAGCTATATCTACAAAAAGGAGTTACTGTAGCAATGTTTGTAGGAGCCAGATACTAATTGTCCACTAACAGAGACTGGTTTATTTACTCACCAACCATTTTTTTTTTAAAGATTTTATTATTTAAGAGAGAGAGAGAGAGTGATAGAGCATGAGTGGGTTAGAGAGGGAGAAGCAGACTCCCCACTAAGCAGGGAGCCTGACATCAGGCTGGATCCCAGGACCCCAGGATCATGACATGAGCTGAAGGCAGACCCTAAACCGACTGAACCAGCTGGGCTCAGCGCAGCCCCTTACCAAGTATTTCGTAAGCATCCACTCTGTGCTGGGGATATAAATGATTAAGATAGATAAAGTCCCTCTTCTCATGGAGCTCATGGTGGCTGGAGGGGGAGCGGGGTGGTGGGGGCAGAGAGGTTAACAAGTTAATCTCAGATTATTGTTGAAAGTACAGGTGTCCTTTTTATTTTTTATTTTTTTTAAGATTTTATTTCTTTATTTGACAGAGATCACAAGTAGGCAGAGAGGCAGGCGGAGAGGGGGAGGGAAGCAGGCTCCCTGTGGAGCAGAGAGCCTGATGCGGGCTCAATCCCAGAACCCTGGGATCATGACCTGAGCCAAAGGCAGAGGCTTTAACCCACTGAACCACCCAGGCACCCCAACACGTGTCCTTTTTACCTGAATGTGTTTGGTTCCTGAGTTCAAGTGACAGGGATTCGGGCAGTGAGAGGTGCCTGTGTTTGGAGGAATATTAACATGGTAGTGCGATGGAGAGTAATTTGGAAGAGGTGCTAAGACAAGTTTCCTGGGGGGGGGTGTGCTCAAGATAAGACCTGAGTAACTAGAAACGAATTCCACCATGTGGAGATCCTAGGGATGAGGGAGTTACAAGTATAAAAGCCCCAGGGTAGGAACAAGCTGGATGTATTCAGGGATCAGCAAGGGCAGGCTGGCTGGAGTCCAGTAAGTGGTGGGCATGTCTGGATCTCATCCGTAGGACAGTGGGGTGCTCTTGGTTTTAGCCGATGAAAATGTTATGGTACAGTTGTCTCTGGAGTACTATGAAGCAATTCAAAGGGATAAGGTGAAATTATTTGTACCCCTGTCAGAAGATCTCCAAGATACATAGTTAAATGCAAAAAGCAAGTTGTAGAGCCATATGTAAGGTATTTCACAAAACAAGACTCTGTATGTGTGAGTGAAACACGGAGTAGGGACTCTTGCATGTATGTATTAAACTGTTTACAGTGCTTATTTCTAGGGAGCACAGTGAAATTGGTGAACGGGGTGAAGGAGGGCTGTTGTTTTTACCCCCCAGCCCATTATATTTGGATTTTGTAACAAAGGAAGTACTTGGGCAGTGAGGAATTGATGATTGTGTGACAAGGCTTGGCTTTCCAAGAAAACATGATAGCTAAGTAGGGGTATGGGATTGCAGAACATGTTGCCCCTCATGACTTTCCTGCCTGCCGTACTAGATTCTTTACAAAATTATGTGAGCAGCTAGTGTATTTAACCCAACATTGCCCCCTCAGGATGCCAAATGTGTGATCACTGTTTCTGATATCCCTGAAGTATGTTCCCAGTGTTGCCATGGGAACATTTGTGGTGTGGATCCCTAGTTGAACAGGAATGTGATCCTACAGGAATCAGTGACATTCAAAGATGTGGCTGTGGACTTCACCCAGGAAGAATGGCACCACGTGGACCCTGCTCAGAGGCGCTTGTACAGGGATGTGATGCTGGAGAACTATAGCCACCTGGTTTCTCTTGGTAAGGACTGAGTCAGTATCTTGCCTACTGGCAGGTTTTTTCTTTCTCAGGTGCTAAGATTGTGGGGCTCGTAGATCAGGTGGCCGTGAGCAGGGTTGCCTCACAATTAGAGCTTGTTCTTCTCTTTTGGACTCAGTTTTATAGTTCCCTGAGCCTGCTCTTTAGGTTAAGTTCTTTCTTTTGCAGAACTGGAAGTGGGTCATTTGATTGCATGACTCCTCAAGTTGCACCTTTTTTTTCCTTCAGAGTTCCTGAAGATCAAGGACTAGTACTGACTTGTAGGAGGGGTCTTTGTACACTTGCACAAACAACCAAATCTTGTGTATTTACCCATGAGCAGGGTATCAAGTTTCCAAGCCAGAGGTGATCTTCAAATTGGAACAAGGAGAAGAGCCATGGATATCAGAGGGAGAAATCCAAAGACCTTTCTGTCCAGGTAAATGAGGGGGAGTAAGGCATGCAGGAATCAGTGCACACAGTGGCACAGCTGGGGCGGGGCAGGGCAGCACCTTCATATTGGCGCCTTGGGAACTCCTAGACCTGCAGAGAAGATGGAGCCATCTCCCAGGTGACACCTCTGTCTCCCTTCTCCAATAGGGTGTTCCTGCTGCTGCAGGTCTCAGAGAAGAATGTCCTTTGTCCTACACAGAATACCATTTCTCCCTATACTGTGACCCAGTTGCTGGATTTTCTCCTCTGGTGTCCTCCGTCTCCCATCATGATTAGCAATCCATTTTCTTACTCATTGAGACATTAACTGAATTCTCGTGTCTTCTTGTTTTGTCTTTCTGCTTTTACAGTCGGTGGCCCCAGACTTGTAGGCAGTACCCATGGCTTTGATTCTCGTATCTTTTCATAACTTGCCTTCAGATTTCTTTCCCTCACCACACTCCTACAATATCTCTCTGGGGAGGAGTACCATCTTCCTTCCATCCTGTTTTCATGCCAATTTGCTTCATTGCCTCTCCATGGTTCCTAGAGTATCATCCTTTCCTGGTCTCCTGGCTTACTGAGTACTTTGTAGCTTTAGGTCTTTGACTTTGCTTGTTTTTCTCCCTAACGGAATCTGCCTAAGGAGTCTGCTCTTCAGCTTCCTCCCCTTTTCTTTCTGTATTACCACCAAACAAGGGTGGTAGTTACAGCGCTTTATTCTATACTTTGGACCTAGAAATAATCCTTACTTGTACCCTGGTCATTTTTTTCCCTTCTCATAGGACCCATTCTCGTGGAAGTCCCATGCAATTAAATACCTAAAATCTAAGTTAATCATCTTTCATCCCCAGCCAGCACATTTTGCTACCTTGCCCATTACTCATTTCTCCCTTTGCCCATTAGAAAGCACTGGATCTCTAATCCCTCCGTCCAAACAGCCCAGTCAGTTTAGACTTTTTCTTGCAATTCAGGTTATTTTTCTCTCAAACTAGGCCCCATGTGGAGATTACTGCAATTCCCAGTTGAAATTGCTCAGTCTTTTATTTTATAAGCAATATTGGATTTTTAAAATCATAGCTTTTTTGAGATATAATTTAAATGCCATAAAATTCACCTTTTTAAAGTGTGCAGTTTCGTGGTGTTTCAGATATATACTGAGTTGTGCGACCATCACCATTATCTAACTACAGAACATTTCAACACCCAGAAAGAAACCCCATACCCATTAGCAGTCACTCTCCATTCCCCCCAACTCCTGCATCTTTGTCTCTCAATGGATTACCATTTCTGGATATTTTATGTAAATGGAGTCATATAATATGTAGCCTTTTGGGACTGGCTTCTTTCACTTAGCATAATATTTTCAGGGTTCATTCATGTTGTAGCATGCTTTAGTACCTCCATACTTTGTATTGCTGAGTAATATTCCATTGTATGGACATACCACCTTTTGTTTATCTACTCACCACTTGGTGGACCATATTGGATTCTAATGCTCTATCTTCATAAACCACATACCTCTGACAAAACCTTGCTGTTAATCCCTGTACCTCATTATAGGAAATAAAAACTCCCCCTTGACTTATAGGTCCCCTATAATTTCTTCCAGTATTCTCTTTCTGTTCCCACTAAAACAAGTTCCACTTGGGTTGAACTTTTTAATGTTTTCTGTAAATAGTGTACATTTTCCCTAATTAGGTGATACTTTCTACCTATCCAAAGCTGTCTATTCCTTAAGTTCAAGGTGTCTACTCAATCTATGAACTTACTGTGCATTTGTGTATTTATTTCTTCCTTCCCTGATCACAGATACCATTTACATCATCTTTACTGCCCAAGCTCAGATTTTAAAAATATACCATCTGATGGTTTTCCTATTTTATCAAAAGATTGAGTCTTATTTCTAAGACTTCAGGCTCTTGGAGAAAGAGTCTATTGTATATCTATGTATTCGGTGTTACAGAGCACATAGAAAGCAGTCAGGAATTACTTGATTGTTTTTTCATGTGATTGGGGAGAGAACTTTCCCATTCATTCATGTCAACATTTCTTGAATATCCCTCTGAGAAGTATTATAGAAGAAATGCAAAGCATTTTCCATCATTTGTAAAATTAGAATTGAGTCTTGTTCCAGGGTAAGGGATTTTGAGGCTTAGGGTCCCTTGATTGTTGTTTTTTTCCCTCCTGACATTTTATGAATATTTTCAAATGTATGGGAAGTTGAAAAAATTTTATACAGTGAACACCATATGCCTACCACCAAGATGCTATAGTTGTTAAAATATTATTACATTTGGGGCACCTGGGTGGCTCAGTGGGTTAAAGCCTCTGCCTTCAGCTCAGGTCATGATCTCAGGGTCCTGGGATCGAGCCCCGCATCGGGCTCTCTGCTCAGCAGGGAGCCTGCTTCCTCCTCTCTCTATGCCTTCTTGTCTGCCTACTTGTGATCTCCATCTGTCAAATAAATAAATAAAATCTTTTTAAAAAATATTATTACATTTGCTCTATTACATATTCATCTATCCCATCTATCAACCTTTTTTTAAAATCTGTCTTACTTTTGATGCATTTCCAACTAAGTTGCCAACACAACTACATTTCACCCCTATATCCCTATGTATCATTAACCAGAGTTCAATATTTATGGGTTTTTTTCAAGAAAGACGTGCATACAGTAAGATATACAGCTCTTCTAAGTACCATCCAGTTGATTTTGACAAATGCGCTCACCCATCTAATCCAAATTCATTTCAATATAGAACATGTCCATCACCTCAGAGCCCTCCTTCCCCTTAGTTTTTAAAAGTTACCATTTTTAGAGGCTCCTGGGTGATTCAGTCAATAGGCAGCTGCCTTCGGCTCAGGTCATGATCCCAGGGTCCTGGGATCGAGCCCCACATCAGGCTCCCTGCTCAACAGGAAGTCTGCTTCTCCCTCTCCCACTCCCTCTACTTGTGTTCCCTCTCTCACTGTGTCTCTCTCTGTCAAATAAATAAATAAAATCTTAAAAAAAAAAAAAAAAGAAACCTAGAAACTAATTGTCTGGTATTAGTATTTTGAGGTTAAACAGGGGATTTGTTTTGTTTTGTTTGAGATTTTATTTATTTATTTGACAGCACCAGCGAGCATAAGCAGGGGGAGGGGCAGAGGGAGAGGAAGAGGCAGACTCCCCACTGAGCAAGGAGCCCAATGCAGGACTTGATACCAGGACCCTGGGATCATGACCTGAGCCAAAGGCAGATGCTTAATAACTGAGCCACCAGGCACCCTGAAACAGGGGTTTAGAGATCAATTTATTAGGCTAAGTAAAATCCTTTTTGCTCAAGAGAGGTGATTAGTGTAGAACCAGAACTCCAATAGGCTAAAATCTTAGCCCTAGTTATAAAGGCAATGATGATTTGCCTCCTAAAATATGACTTTATCTCAGCTTTTAAAATATAGCCATTGGTCTCCAAGTATGTCAAAGAATGATTTCCATTACTTCAATTGCTGTGGATTTTCTCTATAGGATTTTAAGATTTGGAGCCTCAGAGGAAACTTTAAAGAAATTGTGAATTGGCTGTATTAGGAAGGCATATTTGGGGATGATTTGTAAAATGGGCAGGAAGCATGGAGAACATACAGGATCTTGCAAGACAGACCATGGTTTTATTCCATTTGTGTCTGTGCCTAATACTCTTTTTTTTTTTTGGTGCCTAATATTCTCATGCTCACTTATTCCCTTACTTCCTAACCAGTCCTCCTAAAGGGGCTTCCTCTTTCTAGACTTGACCCTCTAGCTCAGCGGTCTGTGCTGTCACTTCTCCATACTCTTCCTTTCCTTCATTGTGGGTCTTCTCTCCAAACTATAGGACTGATTGCAAAACAGAATCATGTATAGTTTCTTTCATATCCCCATTCCTGCTGTAGCAGTTTGTTTCAGCAGGAGGGAATAGGGGGGACTTTTGCACTTCGGATTTTTTTTCAGACTGGAAGACCAGGCCTGAAGCCAAATCATCACATCTACAAGAGAGCGTCTCTGCAGGATCCTGTAGCACAGATGGCCTTTCACATGCCACCTTCCAAAGCACTTGGGATGTTGGTAGCCAGTTTGAGAGGCACCAGGAAAACTGGAAAAGGTACTTGGGGCCAGATGCATCCAACCAGAAGAAAATAATCACACCAGAAGAAAATTTCCAACAAAATAAATTTGGTGAAAACTCTAGATTGAACACAGTCCTGGTTACACAACTGAACATTCCTTCAAGGCCTAATGAATGTGGTACACTCGGAAGCAATTTGGGACATACTTCAGATATAATTAATCAGAATAATATCCTTGTGAAAAAGAAACCTTATAAATGTGACAAATGTAGAAAAGCCTTTATTCATAGATCATCACTTACTAAACATGAGAAAACTCATAAAGGAGAGGGAGCTTTCCCCAATGGTACAGATCAAGGTATTTATCCTGGAAAGAAACACCATGAATGTACTGACTGTGGGAAAACCTTCCTCTGGAAGACACAACTTACTGAGCATCAGAGAATTCACACTGGGGAGAAGCCCTTTGAATGTAATGTGTGTGGGAAGGCCTTCAGGCATAGCTCATCCCTTGGTCAGCATGAAAACGCTCACACAGGAGAGAAGCCTTACCAGTGCAGTCTCTGTGGGAAAGCCTTCCAGCGCAGCTCCTCGCTTGTTCAACACCAGAGAATTCACACTGGAGAGAAACCCTATCGATGCAATTTATGTGGGAGATCTTTTAGGCATGGCACGTCCCTCACTCAGCATGAGGTCACACATAGTGGAGAGAAACCCTTCCAGTGTAAGGAATGTGGGAAAGCCTTTAGTCGATGTTCTTCCCTCGTCCAGCATGAAAGGACTCATACGGGAGAGAAACCTTTTGAATGTAGCATATGTGGGAGGGCTTTTGGTCAGAGTCCATCCCTTTATAAACATATGAGGATTCATAAGAGAGGCAAACCTTACCAAAGCAATAACTATAGCATAGATTTCAAGCACAGCTCATCTCTTACTCAAGATGAAAGCACCGTCGCTGAAATGAAATCCTATCATTGTAATGACTGTGGGGAAGACTTCAGTCTCATTACTGACTTTACTGATCATCAGAAGATCCATACTGGACAGAACCCCTATGAATGTGAGCAGAACTTTAGTCAACAACCTATTTCTCATCCTGGAGAGAAACCCTATCAGTGTAATGTATGTGGAAAAGCTTTCAAAAGGAGTACAAGCTTCATAGAGCATCACAGAATTCATACTGGAGAAAAACCCTATGAATGTAATGAATGTGGAGAAGCCTTCAGTCGGCGCTCATCACTTACTCAGCATGAGAGAACCCACACTGGAGAGAAACCCTATGAATGTATTGACTGTGGGAAAGCCTTCAGTCAAAGTTCATCCCTCATTCAGCATGAGAGAACTCATACTGGAGAAAAACCCTATGAATGTAATGAATGTGGGCGAGCCTTTCGAAAGAAAACCAATCTTCATGATCATCAGAGAATTCATACTGGAGAAAAGCCCTATGCTTGTAAGGAATGTGGGAAAAACTTCAGTAGAAGTTCAGCACTAACTAAACACCAGAGAATTCATGCACGAAATAAACTGTAGAAGCCCTGAAATTAAGGAATGTGCAGAAAATTTTAGCTAAAATATTGTTCTTATTTAGTATCTGAGGATTCTTACTAGAGAGGAAGCTTGAGAATGTAATGGCTGTGTGTGTGTGTGTGTGTGTGTGTGTGTGTGTGAAGAGAGCTCTGTGCTAGTGACAATTTTTTTTTAAATAAATAGAAGCCACATTCTCAAATCTGATTATAGAGTTTTGTAAAAACAACTACAAACATCATATATAACCAATTGGAAAGGATATGCCTATGTATTGAACTTTATAAAGCTTTTGAATATATGTATGCAGGAGATCATCAGCTTTGAACAGTTTGACTTGTAACTCTGTGTTTACAACCTTTTTTAATAAAGCTCCTGCAGTAATGACCAAAACTTACTTTTAAAATTGTTTGACAACTGCATTCAACTGCAGCTCTTACATTAAATTCACCATGGAAACCAATTCCACCTCCCAGAATCCAACATTCAAAGAATGAGATCAGCTTGTCCAACCACTTCATTGTACAGATGAAGAAACCAAAAGCCAAAGATGTGAAGTGGTTTGCACAGTGTGATACAGCTTATAATGGCAAATCTGGGTGGAGAGAGCAGGTCTCCTGGATCTTTGGCCCTATGGTCTAGCCACTGAAAAGGTATTTGGGAATTCAGAGGGCTTTAATGTAAATTTTTAAATAAATCAGATGCACAAACTAATGAGCACTCGGATACTCTAGGAATTCATAAAAGCATAAGAGGCAACAAATTACAGAGGGAGATTTGTCACAGACATATTCAGAACAGCTTGTGGGAAGCTTACATACCAAAATGTTAACAAAAACTGTGAATAGTTCAATTGCTGGTGACTTTTTTTCCTTTTCCCAAGTGTAATATTTATACTTTCAACTATCATATGTCAGTTTCATAGACCTGTTAAGTCCTCTTACTGTGTTGTTGTTTTTTTTTATCACACTCCCATGAGAAAGCGCTGCCCCGAGCTTCCTATTATTAAACCAATGGGAAAAGAGCACAAAACTAAAGAGGAAAAATTTCCCCCAACTTAATTTTACTGTGGAGAAGTATAAATATAATTACCCATTGTCATAAAATCTTGTCTTTAAATCAGTTTTGAGAACCAGTGTGATGACCCATTTTGTGTGCCAAGGAAATACTTCATTATGAAAAATTCAGCTTCTTTAGTTCTATGCTGCTCTTCCATCAGTAAGGCATGAGATCAGCATCAGTAGCCCAACCCAATCCTAATGTTCTCTCATGCCTCCCATGGACTATCCTAAAGGTGCCAACAGTGGAGATAAATTTGGAAGCAACTGTGGACCTTGACCCCTTTGACACAACAGCCTTTCCCAAGTAAATTTTCCCACCCTGATGAATCCTGGAGAGGAGTGATATGGGTGATGTTGATGGTAAACGTTTCCTATTGCCTTCTTTGCATGCCAAGTAGCAGGATCCATTATCCTTGTCTCATCCTGGACAACAGGAGGTAGCTCCCAAATATTCTTCATAATTCTTTGCAGGAAAAATATGCATGGGGGCTGAAATGTGTGATGTCTAGCCCAATGAGTCCATCACAAGTGGAACAAGGTGGGAATCTGCCCTTCCAAGACTTTAACCATTCAAAAATACCTTGTTTGTGATGTTCCATGCTTAACATTCTCACACACAGTGCCAAGACTATGTGTTGTCTGATACATAGTTTGACAATGGGTAATTCTATACAGACTCCCGCCCCCCCCACCCCGCAGCTATCATGCTTATCAAGAATAATTTGCTGCTGAGTATTTGGGAATCCCCATAGTGGACTATTTGCAAGAATGACATAAATTGTAACCAGTTGAGTGCTATCCTACTTTTATGGAAGTTTGTAAAGACTTAGGTCCAGAAGACTCAAAGAAAACCACTGTTTTTTGTGTGGAACTTGGCCTAGATCCAACCAGTCTCTGAATCGCAGCACACCGGCATTGACAGAGAAGGAGTCCAGAGTGTCTGTGGTATGTGTGGTTGATTGAACAGAGGATTTTCTAGTTCCAGCAACCAGGCATCATGCACTTAGGAACACCCAGCTTCCTAAGCAACATGAAATGGATCCTTGTAACATCATTGTATTATTTCAATAAATAGCCTTCTAAGTCGAATGGATGTCAGTTTGTCTTTTTCAGTTTTCAGAACTTGGCTAAGATTAAAGTATGGTGCATCCAGGAGGAGGGATTAACTGCTAAACTCATCACGGTCAGGTGAGTTAATAATAGCCACCATTTATTCATGCTTACTACTAGAAAGAAATCTGAAATATTTCATAGCCATCATTTCATTTAATCCTTACAACTCTTTGTTCTAGGTCTTATGGTAGCTCTTGTCTCTGCTCAGCTTTTTTCTCCCTCTTTTTCTTGTAACATTTCTGCTGTACTGACCCCAGGAACATAAGTCAACATCCCTGGGGCTTAGTGATAGTTCTAGGGGCTAGCATGTGACCTAGTTGAGCCGGAGTCCTTTGCCAGAAAATGTTCAAAATAGACTTGGCAGGGACACTTTAATTTTGTGTTGCTAGACTGGAAAGGTGAAGGCCTAAAACTGCCTAGAGTCCAGTTCCTTACCAGAGAGGGAAGGTGTGTTGTAGGAGGAGATGCAGCCGACATGTTGGTGTTCTCATTGCTAATCCTGAGGTCCTTGGACCTGGCTCAGTTTCTGAAACCCTTCCTGGGATTCAGCGGACTCCCCACTGTGGTCCAGTTTACTCCTTTTTTGATTAAGCTAATTTGTCAGATTTCTCTTGTTTATATTAAAGAAACCTAATACACATCTCCTTATTTTCTAACGGGAAATAAGAAATACTTTAGTTCTCTGGCCACAGAGAAGTAAAGTATTTCTTATTTCTTATTTACCTTTACAGAGGGGTAAAGTAATTCCAATGAGGTCGTATTTCCCATGGCAGATTCAGGACTGTCTGACTACAAAAGCATAGCTTTTCACCTCTACCTCTGTTGTTTCCAGAACCATGTTTAAGTTCAAGGAGCTGCATATCATGCAGTATTGATTTGGGAGGAGTGGATGAAGGGATATGGTGATAGGTTAAGTTGGAGACCAAGCAAAGACAAATTGGTAAAGGGTTTTGGGATTCTTTTCCTGACTACTTTAGTCAGTTAAACTATCTGAATTCACCCATTCATACCTTAATATATCGAGTTATTAGTCGTATTTGTCTATGTTATGACTAAATCTTGTACTTAAAAAAATGTTTTTCATAAATATGTTCCATGTTACTATACAGTCTCAAGATCTCCCAAAGTCCCTTACACATTTGGACTGGTTTTTATAATAATGACATGGAATCCTTTTATCTTTTGAAGCAGCCCTCCTTTCTTTTTCTATAGAATTTTTTCTTAAAATATCCAGAATGAGGTAAAATATCTAAAGTGGGTTTTCTGGGTCAGCAGGTGTAGGTTAATATAATCAGGTGGTGTGAGACTCCTGCAGGAATAAACTGGATTCCATAGTGCGGGAGTAATAGTCTCAACATTACAACGGAGAGCAGGAGAAAAGCAGGCTCCCACTCCTGGTACAGGGCTCTGTCTGGGGACGGGCCTCAGGGCAGGCATGATGTCCACTACAACGTCCCCACACACACACCACTGTGCCAACCTGGGAAGACAGGAAAAAGTATGCCTGATAGTGGGCCTAGTTTTTTTCTTACTCAGCTGTTGAAATGCAGATGTCACTACAGGGAAGGTTCTGCTGCCCTACCTCCACTGAATCAATCACCCTCCTTTAATTTTTCATAGTTTACTGTTAATGTGCTTTATGTTACCACAGTTTGTATTGTGATTATTTGTTTTTTTCCCCACTCTCACCTGAAACCAGATTGTGATTTACAGGAAAGCAGGGTCTATGTCTCTTGATAACTTCTTTGTTCCCCTTCTTATCACAATGCCAGTCACATGGTAGGTACTTAAGCTCATCTTGCTGAGTGAGTGATGGAGTAGAGATCTGTTAGACAAAGAAGACTGGCTTATAAATGAAAGGGTGCTTGATTCTGAAACCAGAATTTTGCCAATGAAGGCAATAAGATACTATTTCATACCCATTAGGGTAGCAAAAATTTAGAAGTCTGTCTGGCAGGGGGGAATTGAGAACTTGGGTACACTGCTGGCGAGAAGATAAATTGGTATAATCCTTTTGAGGAGTAATTTGGCAATATGCAGTTAAGAGTGAAGCTAAGTACATATCATGGCCCAGCAATTCCTCTTCTAGATCTATACCCTGGACTAAAATTCTCCTGGGTGAGCACAAAGACACGTGCAGGGATGCTTATTGCTGCAATGTCTGAAGGAGTAACGAGATGGACACAGCATAGATGTCTGTCAGTAAGTGAAGGGGTTAATAAATTGTGGCATATTCTTATAATTTAATGCAATATTTAAATTAAAGAACCAGAGCATCACACCAAAAAAGAAAAAAAATTCTACTTCTGCCTATACCACTCCTGTCCCCATGCGGCTAGCTGTGGCTGCATAAAAACGGAGCCGCAGGGGCACCTGGGTGGCTCAGTGGGTTAAGCCTCTGCCTTCGGCTCAGGTCGTGATCTCAGGATCCTGGGATCGAGCCCCACATCGGGCTCCCTGCTCAGCGAGAGGCCTGCTTCCCCCTCTGTCTCTGCCTGCTGCTCTGCCTACTTGTGTCCTCTCTCTCTGTGTCAAATAAATAAATAAAATCTTAAAAAAAAAAAAAAAACGGAGCCGCAGTGACCAGCTCCCCCCCTTTAAATTCCTGACTGCTAACCTCAAGCATCTGTTTGCCTAGTGCAGTCATTGTACCCCCAGTCTCCTAGGTGCCAGCCTCCTGAACTAGAGTTTTATAGCTTCTCTCCTCAGCCTCCAGCATTTTACCCAGTCCTCAGCTGGTGACCTGCTTTCCTAGTTAACTGAGAAAAAGCAATCAGAAGAGAACTACTGTCACCTGTGTGCATCTTGTCTATGTGTTCTTCCTTTTCTTCCTGTTAGTATTGGTGCTACTTGGTTCTCTTATCTAAGGCCAACTTCTCTTCTCTTGCATTAGATCCCATCCTTAAACTAGGACATCATTCCCACGAGTGTCCTCTCCTCTGCATCTTTTTTTTTTCTTGTCTACTGAAGCTTTCCAGTAGCATAATTGTAGTTTTTCTCATCTTAAACATATGTATTTGTAAATATATGTCCTGCATCCCCCTCCGCCTGCCACTCCATTTCTTGCTTCACTTAAGAGGAATATTCCTGTGCTCATTGACCCCACTTCCTCTCCTGTTCTCTCTCTCTCTTTTTTTTTTAAAGATTTACTTATTTATTTGATAGAGATCCCAAGCAGGCAGAGAGGAAGGGGAGCAGACTCCCCATTGAACAGAAAGCCCGATGCGGGGCTCCATCCCAGGACCCTGGGATCACGACCTGAGCCAAAGGCAGAGGCTTCAACCCACTGAGCCACCCAAGTGTTCCTCCTCCTGTTTTCTCTTGTACCCCTCCTCGTCAGGTCTTTATTTCCGTTCTTGCTGAAGGACACTGAGGGACTCCCTGTGGCTAAATGTACTTTTTTTTT